>JAABKJ010007723.1:0-11623 GCA_011634705.1 Andricus grossulariae
AAGTAATCATGAAAAATAACATTTGTACATTATTTTGCAAAATCTGAATAATTAGTACCAGCTTGAGATACAGAAATAAATATGATATACATTGGATATAATAGTGTTGAACATAATCTAGAAAAGTTCAGATTTTTTACAAAATCGAGCGGGAAGCCAGAGATAAATATATTATCGAGCGCGAAGCGCGAGAACCAACAGTCGCGCGCCCTAGGCGCGCTCAAACTTGCGAGCAAAGCGCGCAATGAAAATGTGCCCGCGCAGCTGGCAGATTTTTTCACTTAAGAAACGGACATTTTTTTTCACCATTTAGCTGGCAATATTTGAGGAGACCAAATTTAAACTTTGAACGTTAGAATTTTAATTGTTCCCCTTTGTTGAATTTTCAATTTTAAGGCAAAATTTCTTATTTTTATTTATAAATAAAAATTAACATTTATTGATTTCAAAGAACTTGAGATAAAAATAATTTATCTTCTAATTTGAAATATGTTCAGTCATAAACGAAATTTAATATTGTTCAAATTTTAATGTTTCTAATTTAAAATGACTTCAAAATTACATAATTGTCAAGATTTAGAAATGTATTGATTCATTCTTCAATTTAGAGCATTGAAAATTTTAACGTGGATTTATATTTTTTCATCAGAATTCTTTCAACTGTTCAATTGATAAAAGTTCAAAATTTAAAATTTTGTAGATTAACGGCATTTAATTAAAAATTGTTCATAATTTTGAGAGCTTACTGTTTGAATTAAACCATTTTTAAGCTTTAATTTTAAAAGTGTAAGATTCCACAGGGTTCTACTTTGAGTGCTATAGTTTGCAGTTTAGTTTAGATTTGATGACTTCAAATGAAAAAATATCCAGCTTTAAGAGCTCGAATTTTTCAATTTCAATGACCGTGAAAATTTTTTTGTGATCCGGGAATAAACCGGGAAAAGACAAAGAATTTTTTTCCTCCACTTCATCAGACCTCTGTTAAAATTCAGGGCCATAATACGATAGGAAAATTACTAAAAAAAATCAACAATTCTTTTCCCAAATTCCGTGTTTATAAATAACAAGCTTATCGTCAAAAATAGCTCATTGGCGGGTAATAAGTCAAAGACTTTCAACTCGTCACATGCTTTTACCATTAAATCGTATAATTTTATGATAATAATTTCAATAACAAAGCTAAATTTCAAGTCTAAAAAAAACTTCTGGAGTTTAGTAAGTCTGTGAAACTATTTAGATATGGATATAAAATGGAAAATGTTTTTCCGAGAAAAATAGATGAGTATTTTCTATTTTCTAGTATGTTTGAGAAACTACTTCTACACATATTAGATAATGAAGAATTTTTTTCGTTAAATTTTAGTTTTCAATCAAAAAATTGTGCACGTCCAAAATGCACGTTTTTGTAATCTTTTTTCTTAAAAAATAGGCTAAAAAGTATGGAAAAAAGCTTTACCGGAACTGCAGTGAGGCAAGTAGGATGAAGAACAGAAGCATCTCCCTTGGATCCCCTCTGGATTTTACTACTGGAATCGATCATCGTGAGCGGAGAACTGTACCCAATCGGAACACCCGTCAACAAACACACGCTTTCCGAAAGAAGTTCAAAAACGTGCGCCAAGGGTAAATATCCCAGGAAAATATCATCTGATCGAATTTCAATAGCGTCGCAAAACGCCTTCAAAGTTGCAATAATGTTTTTGTGAGAGAGCAACACTCCTTTGGGAACTCCTGTGGATCCGGAAGTGTACATTATAATTGCTGTGTCTTCACTTTTCGGAGAAACCAGCTCGGCCTTTGAATCATTTCCGGTTTTTATCACATCCGAAAATGGAATCAATCTTACTCCCTCCTAAAGTTAGAAATAATTACCTTATTAATGTTTTAGAAAAACTAAAATTGTGAGTATTCTATACTGAATTCGATATTTCGAAATAAATGATACAGGGTGTCTACTTAAATCCTGGAAAAAATTCCGTGACAGTTTCGCGAGTTTATTATAAATAACGCTTTTTCAGTTTCTAGGCATTCATTTAATATGTTTAATTCAGCAAGCTTTGACAAATTATATTACAACATATTATTAAATATATTAGCAACATCGATTAATTAAACAATGAAATAAAACTAAAAACATAATTAATCCTTTCTTGAATGTGTCTCTAAAGTCCATGAATTTGATTAATAATTCAGCCAAATTTTTATTTTATCTTCCTTCACTTAAAATTCAGTGCATATTTACGTAAAATTAATAAGGGTACTATATTAAATTCAATTTAAACCGCTTCAAATTCCTAACTTTTCAAGTAAAAATATTGCATTTTCTACTAGATAAATTGTTGATCAAATAGTTGAATTTTCAACCAAAAAGATTAATTCTTTACCAAAAGAAAACGATTTTTTCAACAAAATGCATGAATCCTCAACCAAATAGTTGAATTTTCCACTAAAAAATATCAATTTTCAACCAAATAGGTGAATTTTGAACTAAAAAAGTCAGTTTGCAGCCTAAAATGGAATATTTAAATTTTCAGTAGAAAAAATTAATTTTCAACCAAATTGATAAATTATCAACTAAAATTATTAATCTTCAAATGGAAAGGATGAATTTGAAACCAAATGAGACAAATTTTCAACCAAATAGTTGAATTTTGAACTAAAAAGGATCAATTTTCAACAAAAAATGGAACAGTTAAGTTTTCAGTTAAAAAAATTAATTTTCAACCAAACTTTTTTAACCAGAATGACGAATAATCAACTGTAATAGTTACATTATAAACCAAAAAGATGAATTTTCAAGTAAATTGATTAACCTTTGACTAGAATAGTTGGATTTTCAAACCAAAAAAAAATGAGTTTTCAACCAAGAAGATTAATTTCTACAAAAAAAAGTACGAATTTTCAAAAAATTACATAAATTTTCAATTAAAAATATAAATAATCAGCTAAAAATTGACTCGTTAAATTTTCGGTCGAAAAAATTGATGGTCAGACAGAGAGATGCATTTTTAACTTCAATGATAGGAATATTCGACTGCCAGATTAACATTTTCAGTTTAAAAAAATTAATTTTTAACAACAAAAACACTAATTATCAAAAAAATAGTTACATTTTCAAACAAAGTGATGAATTTTCAACTAAAACTATGAATATTCAACTCGAATAATTGAATTTTAAAGAAAAGATTGATTATCAACTAAAATTATGAATCTTTAAGTGGAATAGTTGAATTAAAAAAAAAAAGAATTTCCAAGAAATAAAGTTAATTTCTACCAAAAAGACATATTTTGAACAAAATGTACGAATTTTTAACTAAGAAAGATAAATTGTCAACCAAAAATTGAATAGTAAAATTTCAGTTAAAAAAATTAATGTTTAAAAGAAGAGATAAATTGTCAAGTAAACTGATGGAATATTCTATTGGAATAATAGTAGTAGTTACATTTTTAGTTTAAAAGAAATAATTTAAAAAAAATAATAATTTTCAAAAAAGTTACATTTTCAAACAAAGTGATGAACTTTAAACTAAAATGATGAATCTTCAACTGGAATAGTTGAATTTTCAACCAAACAGATTAAATTTCAACCAAGAAGATTAATTTACACACTGAAATACGAATTTTCATTTAAAAAAGATAAATTTTCAACCAAAAATTGAATAGTTAATTTTTTAGTCAAACAAATTAATGTTTAACCAAAGAGATTAACTACTAACTAAAATTATTGAATATATAATTGGAATAGTTTCATTTTTAGTTTAGAAAAAAAAAACGACTAATTTTCAACAACAAAAAAACAACTAATTTTCAATAGAATAGTTGAATTTTAAACCAAAATGATGAATTTTCAACTAAAAGCTGAACCTTTAACTAAAATAATTGAATTTTCAACCAAAAAGATGTATTTGCAAATAAAAAAAGATAATTTTTCAAAATAAAAAATTTAATAGTAAACCTTTAGTTAAAAAAATAATCTTCAATTAAAGTGATGAATTTTTAACTAAAATAATGGAATATTTAACTAGCATAGTTGTAATTCAAAAAATTAATTTCAAACAAAAAAACAAATTTTCAACAAAACAGTTAAATATAGTAACATATAGCTACTTTCGCAAATGAAGAATCATTATTATTCAGTTTTATATTACAATTTAAAAAATTAATTAGGAACGCTCTCGACAAAATTCCCTGACTTAAAAAAAACCCCATCATTTCCAGGTTTTTCCAGGTATATAAAAATTCCCTGACAATTTCAGGTTTTTCAGGTAGGGTAGACACCCTGTGATAGAAATTTAGTGAATTTGACGAGACCTTAAAGTCTTTAGTGTCAGTTGGTTTCAACTGATCCTCCATGTAGATAATGGTTTTTACTTCCGCTAGTTTCGGGAGAATTCTTTTGAATTTTGGGAGTAATTCATGACTCGTTATCACCGTATCTACTTCAGTTTCATTAACACCGTGAGCAATCGCGTCGTTACCTAGAGTCGCATAAATTGTAATGACACTCAGATTTTGTTTAAAACATGCGTGGGCAGCGATCATCCATTCTGCCCTCGTTTCAGCGAAAATTACGATATTCTTTTTTACGGTGAGACCCAGTTCTCTCAATCCGCGACTGAAGGACGCTGCAAGTTTGTCTACTTCCGCGAATGTTTTCCACTTGTACTCTCCCATTTTGTACTGAAAATTAAAAAAAAATGAGAAAATTAAATAATTTGTACTCAGAAGAAGAGAAAAAAAAAGAGAAGATAAACCAAATAAAAGAAGGGAAAGAAAAAAAGTACTTTTCAATCACCATACAAATATGTACTTATTATGTGTATTAATTTCAAACGCGTAATATTAATTTAAGGCCATGAAATACATATCAGATTCCTACCTTACTGACATTTTTCCGCAACTACTCTCGTTCACACGAAATGAGATCTTGAGATGAACATTTGGGGAATTAAATAAAAGGCAGTGAGGAAAGTTGGTCTGGTCCTACGCTTTTATGATCATAAAAAAATTCAAAAACAATTTTTTGTAATAGAAACTGTAGAGTGATAAAACAAAAACAGTTCTTTCTCTTTCTGAAGCTTTCGGCCACTTTATTCGATGTTATATTTGCCAACTTTTCGCTACGTATCCAATAGCATCATCAGAGAGCTAAATATAAACGATCTTTTTTTTACTCCACAGTTCCTACTGGAAAATATTCCCCGACGTAAAAAATCGGAAAGATGGTGGAATTATTTTTCAACCTAGAAGATGTTTTTTTTTGTAAGTATAAAAATTTAGGACCACGGAAACGTTCTTTATTGCTATTTAGTTAATTGCTCAAATTTTCCATAATTATTTTTCTATTATTATGATACTTACAATTTCCATATTTTAAATATTACATATAATAATTATTCATATTGTAAAACTTTGAGCACGTCCGATTTGAAAAAAAGAGCTTATAATATAGAAAATGTCAGACTTTAAACATTATTAATTTATAACTGTTGGAAATACCTTCCGCTTGAAATTACTTAAATTGAAGGAGTCAAATTTTTTAATTTTGAACACTACTATTTTGTAAAAACTTAAGATTGCTACGTTTTATGTTTTTATTTTGTTAAATTTGAAATTAAATAAGTGGAAAAGCTTCAATTACTTAAAATTGTACATTTTTGCTTAGTAAGTTTTGGAATGGATCAATTTCAAATTATTCAGTCTGAACACTTAAAATTTAAATGAAGGCAATTATTCCTTATTTTTCATTTTATAAATTACTCAATGTACAATCTCAGCTGCACAAAATTCTATAATTTCAATTTGATAAAATTGTGCAATGGAAGGCCGGGATGCAAGAACCGAGCGAGCGCTCGAAAACGTGGAAAAGAATTGACCAAGTATCTTGTGTTATCCCAATTTTAAAGTTCAAAAAATTAAATTAAAAAAAATATCGACTTGTAGAAAATATTAAAATGTATCTTTGTTTTATTTAAAATTTTTCTTCCCGATATATACCATATTTTTAATAATAAAATTGAAAAAGTGAGAAAAAATTTTCCTCAAATGAAATTATTTTTTAAAGCATAAATCGTCTTTACTCAGACAAATATGATTGAAACTGTTTTAAATTTGGCATACACATGCATTATACCCTAGAGATCCCTACAAGATGAAGAAAAAAGTAAAAACTGCGAAGAAAAGGATCGAGGGAGCTTTAGAGTTGAAAGAACTTCAAGTGAGACATTTGTTCCTCACTATTGAAGGAAGATTTCTGGAAATTTTTAGATCAATTCATTAAAAATTGGCGGAAATATCCATTTTGTAAGAAAGTACGCGACGCCGCGCCGTCTACAACTCTCGTTAGCAGATTCAAAAATGCTTCTCAACGTTAGTAGTCTCGCCTGTACTCTCCTATGAACATAAAGAACTCGTCTTTTCAATAATTAAACATTAAAAAACTTGCTCCTTCCCCAATTATTAGAAAACCGATTGCTTTATATTTTTGGACATTTCGTTGATTTCAATTTTTCAATTAGCAACTAACTAAAAATAGAAAAATTTGTGCTTCGAAAGTTGTTCCCCCCTTTACTTTGTTTTCTTCTTTTTAGTAATAAGGAATGTAAAAAACCCGTCTAGTGTGGCGATTGCTCACTGATTTATTACATAAAAAAGAAAGTATATTTTTTGTTCTGTTACTGTAAAACAATATAGTTAGACATTTCTTGTTATTTTTGAGCCTGTGGATTTCTAATACATAACATATTAATAGATGTTTGAATAAATTGTTTAAGAATGCATTATTGTTTATAGACATTTTATTTCAAAACAGGGTTAGAAAGTCGCCATTTTTCTCAATTTTTCCGCATTTGGTCTACTTTTAAATTATAGTGAGGTAATAATTAATAACAACAATTTTTGAGAAAAACCGAAATTCTATAGCACAATTTGAAATAATGTGATTGCGGCTGCAGAGGAACGACTTTCTTTTCAACGAGAAACAATGAAATATAATAAATGTTCATTTTTGCCCGTCTAAACGCGCATTAAATTCTGAGAAAAGAGGAGGTTTGAAATCCGAAAACCAATTTAAACGTTTGACATAAAGACCGGAAAAACCAAAGATTATTACTGAGTCTTAGAAGAACTCTTGGGTTTTTCGAATAGTAATAAAATGTTTACAGAAAGGTCAAAGTTTCAGAAAAACTTGCCACTATTTAGCATTATTGTAGGAAACAATAGTTAAAAAACAATAATAATTTGACTACAAAATTATTTTTGCTGAACTGCATTAATTATTACCTTGATCTAAGTTAAAGGTTGACAAAAACAGGAAAATTTCAGAAAAACTCGCCACTATCTAGCATTATTGTAGGAAAATATATTTAAAAAACAATAATAATTTGATTGAACAATTATTTTGGTTAAATTTCAGTAATTATTACCACACTCTAAATAAAAAGGTAGACAAAGACTTGAATATTAAAGCAAAAATCCGCAATTTTCTACACATTATTCAACGAGAATATTATTAAAAATAATAAGTTGTTAAAAAAATTATGCTCGTTAAAGTGAATTAATTATTACCTCACTATAATTTGACAGTAGACCAAATGCGGAAAAATTGAGAAAAAACGGCGACTTTCTAACCCTATTTTAAGAGAAAATATCTATGAACAATAATGCATTCTTAAACAATTTATTCAAACATCTAATTATCAGTGTAAATTAATATGTTATGTACTAGAAATCCACAGACTCAAAAATAACAAGAAATGTCTAACTATATTGTTTTACAGTAACAGAACAAAAAATATACATTCCATTTTATGTAATAAATCAGAGAGCAATCGGCACACTAGACGGGTTGTTTACATTCCTTATTACTAAAAAGAAGAAAACAAAGTAAAGGGGGGAACAACTTGCGAAGCACAAATTTTTCTATTTTTAGTTATTTGCTAATTCACTGAAATCAACGAAATGTCCAAAAATATAAAGCAATCGGTTTTCTAATAATTGGGGAAGGGGCAAGTTTTTTAATGTTTAATTATTGAAAATACGAGTCCTTTATGTTTATAGGAGAGTACAGGCGAGACTACTAACGTTGAGAAGCAGTCTTGAATCTGCTAACAAGAGTTGTAGGCGGCGCGGCGTCGCGTACTTTCTTACAAAATGTATATTTCCGCCAATTTTTAATGAATTGATCTAAAAATTTACAGAAATCTTCCTCCAATAGTGAGGAACAAATGTCTCACTGGAAGTTCTTTCAACTCTAAAGTTGCCTCGATACTTTTCTTCGTTGAAGCTAAAAAAAACGTGCTTACCGTCAGGTCTCAAATTCCAATTAATTTTTATTAAACAATTGGCAGTTTTTACTTTTTTCTTCATCTTGTAGGCATCGCTAGTGTATAGTGCATGTGCATACCAAATTTCAAACGGTTTGAATCATATTTGTCTGAGTAAGGACGATTTATGTTTGAAAAAATAACTGAATTTGGGAAACATTTTTTCCCACTTTTTCAATTTTATTATTAAAAATATACATCGGAAAGAAAAACTTTAAATGGAAAAAAGTTCCATTTTAATATTCTCTACAAGTACATCTTGTTTTTAAATTAATTTTTTGAACTTTAAAATTGGGATATTACAAGACGATTGGACAATACTTTTTCCCGTTTTCGAGCGCTCGCCCGGTTCTTGCATCATGGTCTTCAATTGCCGTACCTAATAAATTGTATAAAAGATGATAATAACGTAATGATTAATTTGGATACTGCAAAATTAAATTGAAGTAAATATTTTTATATTACATCCAGGGACCTTTACCAACACGAAACGACTTTTAATCAAAATCTCGTCCCATATTTCGATTCCAATAATATATTTTATACATTATCAGTCTCAAATTTTTTGACTTGAGAGATTTCTTAAATAAATTACAACTTATAATCCTAAGCCAAGCACAGGGCATTGCATAGTAAAATGCACACTGCGCAGATATAAAAAAGAATAACAAAAAAAAAGGGTTTTCAGCTGTTCTTCGCATTGTGAATTAATTGGCAATCACTCCAGTCACCAGTTCTTTATAAAGTATAAAGAATAATTTTTTTATACAATAATAAACATTTTATTCATCAAAATTGCAACATTTAACACAATTATATTCATATAACTATGCTTATTTTTCTTAAAAAGACTTAAATCATAACAGAAAATTAGTAACAACATTTATGATAGAATCCGACCTTTTAAGATCGTCTCTACTTTCAACTACATAATTTTTCTCTTAAGGTGTAAATGATTAGTTTCAAAAAATAAATTAAATTATTAAAATTTGTATGAAAAAAATGGTTTACTTAACCATATTTTTCATTATGAAAATATACGATACGTTGATATATTATTTATAGAAAAAGCTATGAAACACAGTAATAGAAGGCAATACCTAAAGCTAATGATCCTGAAACAATTTCATTTGATGTGAAGGGAACATCAACTTTGTAACTTTTGTTTCAGTGATAACAAAATTGGGTCTGTGGATGTTTATATTTCTAGAACACAACACTGTGGACATTGTTATAGTAGAAGTGCAATAGCCATTGTTCTGGAAAATCTGCTCATTTTCTTTGCTCTGAGGAGTGGCGTTCACCGGCGTATAACTTGGAGTCACTCTGTTGTACTCATTTATAGGAGTAAAATATAGTTCTGATTTATTTTCAATGGACTTGTTATTTTGTACAATATTACTGGGAGATAAATCACAATACAAATCTTCGGTCTCATCAATATTTTTCGGAGTATGTTCCCAATTCTTTACGTCAATGAAACTGAAAAAAAGAAGAAAAATTAGCAGTAGTAAACTTTGAAGAAAAATTGGGACAAATATGGAACGACAAATGAAAAAGCTTGCCTATTTCAAGATTTTACTAAATAAAAGTCAAAATATAGCTGAAAATTCTGATTTAATAGCTTTCAGAATGTAAAGCGTTATTTTTATTATTCATTGCATCCAATCATTTAGAAATAGTTTTTACATTAAAAGGTTTAATAATCTTTTTAATGTTGCCCTCTTGCAAAAGAGTTTAAACTAATCATTGATGATAATATTTGCGTCTCCTTACTTTTTTGTCAGGATTTCTCCTCGCTGGATTACATCTCCTTTCACCCAATCAGCTGTGATATCTTCCCTTATTGTGCTGCCCCTTTTTCTTCTACTGGATTTTGAGGTTTTAGCAGGATTATAATTACTAAAGAACGATGTTCTAATCCTACCAAAAGGAGTGACAATCCTGTTTTTACATCTTTCAGTTCCTTGCTTTTGTTTGAAATTAGAACCCGGTGTTTCTCCCTTATTTTCTGTATTTAATAACTCTAAATTTTCTTCCTGATTCTTTACTTTACTTTTCGGAATTACTCCAAGCTTGTCTCTCAATTCACAAAATTCTTCGATAAACGACTTTCTTTTACTTTTTGAATTTTTGAAAGCTGGAGCTGACTTATAAGTAACCCCGTACAACTGTTTATTTTTCACTTTATTCCTGTAAATAAAAAATATAATAAGTGAATGCTCTTGAGTTATTTATTATAAACATTATTTAATAAATGTAACATGCATAATGAAATGTAATTGAAATTTAAGACGAATTTTTAGTTTTAAAATACCTTCTTTTTTTTTCTTCATCATTTACATTTGCATTTCGTAATGGATTCTGGTTTTTGATTGAGCTTCTAGAAAAACTAGAGGTAGAGTCAGAATCGACCTTTATTTTCGTCATCACTGCTCCTGGCACCCAATTTTGTGTTTTTAGAGAGTAATATTTGTTAACAGCTTTGTTCAAGCTATCACTTTGAGCAATTTTTTGTGACTGAAGCATAGCCACATATTTATCGGCAGAACTCATCTGCAATTTGCACTCTTGATTATTTATATCTCGAATCGTTTCGCTATTTGTGAGACTCTGCGAAGAGCTCTGATAGATTCGTGTATTAGCTATAAAATCTGCTTCGAAACGTTTCTTGACTTCAAGAAATTCATCGAAAAATTTATTTGCTTCCCTGGTTGGTGGCTTATTCAATTTCAATTTATCCTTATTCTCCCTGCATTGCCTACATGACAGATTAAATTATTCACATACGACTCTTGATCCACGGCTTCTGATATTTCCAGGGTTGAATCCATTTCAAATCAGGCTTTTAGAGAAAATTGACAAACATTTTCCGCTAAGTTATATTCAATTTTCTTTTATAATCCTGAAGAGTTTTACAGTCCTCTTTCGGAATCCGTCAACGAATTGGTTTAAAATATAAAAAGTAGATTTTGACCAAAAATACCACACTTGTCTTTTCTGTTGATTGTTTGTTGAATTTGGCCTTCTATAAGGAAAACATACTGTGAGTTTTATACAGGCTATATCATTTTTGTGGCCAAGAGAATTCTTTTTGGAAATTTTAGGATAAAAATTTGCATATTTATGAAAGTTCTACAAAAAAGCCTCTTAGTCTTTTGTGATATCTTCCCAGGAAAAAAGAACCAGATAGGAAGTGAGTCGGTTTGAATTGCGTATCTATCATTTGCAGATTGAAAGAATGAAAATCCAATCGGTTGGCCACATTTTTAATCTGTCACCTGTGCGCGGTGCTTTAA
>JAABKJ010007724.1:0-11623 GCA_011634705.1 Andricus grossulariae
TGAAACTCTAACTATTTTATTTATTTCAAATTTCTTTGAGCGTTTTAGTTAAAAGTAACTGAGACAGGTTTTAATAAGTTTACTCGTGGTTGTTTTGTGTGTTTACTCAATATTATCATGATGATAAGGATATGAACGAAAGTCTTGGGTATGTGTCTAGGTTGATTATTTTTTATTTCAAATTTCTTTCGCTGTTTTAGTTGAAGAAAGCAGAGAGGGGATTCGTTAAGTGTGCAAGGGTTTATTTTTTGTTGTTGTTGAGTATTACTGCAAGAATCAAGAAAATGAACTAGTATTTTGGAAAACCCTCTGGAGTTATTATTTTTAATTTGAAATTTTTTTGACATTTGAATTTTTTGAAAAATCAAAAATTCACATCTTGATCACACAAAAAAAATAATAAAAAATAGAAAATTCCATTTTTCTGTCAAAGTATGGAAGATTTGAAAAATATGAAATAACCTAAAATTGTGCATATAAAAACGTTCTAAACATGTTGTATTGCTCACTTTTTAATAGGATACGCATTTTTTGTTTCATTCGTAAAAAATAGCATTAAAATAGAACAATTACATTTTTGGAAAAACGGCAGAAGGTACGTAAAAAGATGAATAGACAAAAATTGTGCATTTAAAAAAGGTCAAAAAATTTGTTACCACTCACTTTTTGATAGCACGTGTGGTTTTTGTTTTAATCTCAGAAAATAAAATTTTAAAAAATAGAAGAATGAAATTTTTGGACAAACGACACCAAAGCTATGAAAAAAATGAATAGACAACAGTTCCTTACCCAAAATAAAACTATGAAAATTTGTCATAAATAAGTTTTTTAATGAAGCATAGTTTTTATTTTAATCATAATAATAGCATTAAAATAAAAAAATTAAATTTTTGGAAAAAACACACAAGAAACGAAAAAAATTAATAGACAAAATTTATTTCACCAAAAATGATAAATATATGGAAAAACGACACAAGTTACAATAAAATGTTTAATTTCAATGAGGAACACTGTAGA
Organism: Andricus grossulariae; assembly: GCA_011634705.1. Taxonomy (NCBI): domain Eukaryota; kingdom Metazoa; phylum Arthropoda; class Insecta; order Hymenoptera; family Cynipidae; genus Andricus; species Andricus grossulariae. The sequence continues at coordinate 1,018 of JAABKJ010007724.1, forward strand.
CAGACCAGATTAAGTGATCCCAGAAGTACAGCCTTGTGCATCCGGCTCGCGATGGACTGAGCCTAACGCTAGCAAGCCGGGATTTTGCTGAGTTGGCCAAGAAATGAAGCTTTCATACCTCCGAGACATCCGATTATGAGAACTGCAAGATGGACTTTGTAGCCTTGGTAGAGCCTGCTCAACTCGATAAGAAGTGCCTAATATTTCGCCCGTTTTCTTCCTCCTTTGCCGTGATTTTACCATCATTTCGAGCCGCACTGTGTCTCTGTATGTATCCGTAGAATATACATATACGTTGAGCACCCACTGAGGACATGCCTAAGTGTTTCTATCTCTTGCCAGCAACATTATTATTATTTGTAGGAAACCAAAAAGCCATCTTAGACCTATGATATACATCTTCTTCTACTTATTGCCTAAGGTTTTCTTTCGGGGAATTTTTTGATGTTGTTTCTTAGAAATTAATTTTTGCAGTTTTGGAGTGACCAAAAATCGCCTACAAGTGTGGCATAATCCAAATAAGTCGAAATTCCATTATGAAGCGTGGGGATGGGGATCAAACCCTTACAATCTCTCACGTGACTCTGACCTTGGTTTTGAGTTCGCCGAATGTCGGTGAATCTAACCCGAAAATATCTGAAGGTTCAATGTGTGATAAATCTCGCCGATATGAAAGAATTGTAAGCTGTAAAATAAATAACCTGTCACCGTTGGATTTTGAAACGTCCGCTATTACGACAATTTATGACAGGTGTGAAGTGGGGAGTGGAATGTTATAAATAGGAAGTGGGATCGAGGAAAATCGGCCCCTTGGTTAGTATATAAGTGATTATCTCCCAAAAATTTCCCCCGTACCGTTTCGAAGTATCTCCAAGAATTCCTTCTCAATTCTCTCCTCCCGGATCTATCTTGCCGTAATGAAGGTCATCATTCTCTTCCTTCCCTGCATGGGTTTCATTGTTTTAATTAGTAAGTGTAATAAAATATACGTTATATTAACAGGCAGGAAGATTTTTTCGTATCAATATTATTATTACTACTAACCACAATTTTATTGCATTTTGCATTTTGAATAAGATGAGACATTTTAATTTTTTGCTATAAAAATTTCCGTTAGATTAGTCGCAGACATAAAATACCGTAAAAGACAGGTATTACAAGGGCTTTTACACTGAAAAGTTACTTTCCATAGTATTATGGTCGCTGCAACCAATCCGAAAGCGAAATCTTTCTATCACTTCTTACTCGTATATATCGAGTATGTCATTTTTCAACTCAATTATTTCAAAGAAACTGACGTTAACAAATGATTTTGCCTCCGAATTTTAATTGAGGAAACTTCGCTGGGTTTTCAAGCAAAATCATCATTTCTAAATCTTACGCTCAACTTATTGGAAAATCTGTACAAGTGTTCCTGAAAGTTTGGAAAACTCATCAAATGAAGAGCAAATATGTTAGTTATTGCTAGCTATACAGGATATATTTTAATTTCATGAATATGGCAAAAATATATGAATTGACCGGTAGAAAGGTTTGATAGGTAGCGCGATTGTGTAACATATTTAACTTTATTAAAACGATAAGAAGGTGATATTTTAAAACTTGCAAATACAAGAAAGATATACAAATGGAAAGATTAGAGTTATTTACAGAACGTATTTATTTTATCTTACTGTCTTATGAATGAACGCAATTATGTGTCATTTGCAGCTGTGTTACACCAAATTAGGGCATATTGCGAAACTTGCAAAAGAGATGTGTCAACTTCACCTAAATCGCGTATTAACAATTTATTTCGTCTAAATTGAAGTACTAGACACGTTCTCAAAACTCATTCACTTCACTTTGCTCTAATGACTTGCAAAAAAATTCTTTCAATACGTGCGCTTCCATATAAAGCACAACATTCAATAAAATTTAACAGAGCAAACATTAAATGATTACAGATATTCATTATCTTTTTATTATTTCATCCGTGTAATTAAAAAAACAAACTATTTTAGCACATTAACACTTAATTATTGAATGAATTAATCAAATTCTTGCACGATTATTTTTTAATTATGATGTAAGTTTTTTTTTTTGTGACTAATTCATTAAGATAACTACCAAATAGGTGGGTTCGTCGAAAAATTATCTAAACTTTCAAACATCTGTTTTTTGCAAGTTCTAGATTCAGCTTCGGCTAAGATATTTACCTTCAATGCATTTTTTGTTCATAAAGACGAATTTTCAGACTTTTTCGAGCAACAACGAAAGATAAAAGAAAAATGTAGTATGACAGTTTTTGCATCTAAAAGAGTTATATAAATAAATGCCTTATGTTTCCAGAAAATGAAATTCATCCGGCTTAAAAAATAAATAAACTTATATCAAACTAATAGAAGGCCTTCCTTCTATGAGCAAGCACATAAAAAAATATTATGAAAAATAAAAGTCGTAGAGTTTTCCAGTAAATCTTCTGGCCAAGTTTTCAAAGTTTGAAGAAAAAATACATAAAATTTCCGGAAAAACCTCATCTCTTTGTAGGTTTTGCTATATTTGTAAACGATCTCCTAATATAAGGAAGACATCCTATCAGCTTTATGCTGGCTAAACCTTTGGCTAAGCCATGTTTGTGGTTGAAAGCATTGTTTTTTCAGAAACCGTAATTTTCACCTTTTTTGGTAAACGATATCACAGACGAGCAGGTTAAATCTTTTGTGGAACTTTTCTAGATATGCGAACATTGTTCTGAAAATTTTTCTTTATTTTCCGTTGTTTCCCAAAGAATGTGAAAGTTCGATTTTATGAAAGGAAAATGCTTCTGGTTTTGGTTGGGGATTCAAACATTTTGTCAAAAATTTTGCCTTTGGCTTAATGTAACTATTTTCGTTGAAAGGTAATTCTCTTTAGTTAACATGTCTAGTATTATATTTTTGTTTACGAATTGATTTATATTGGTTAATAATAATTTAACCTTATAAATGGTGCTTGACAGGAATATCGATTTTGTTATTTTTCACAAACTTTAGACTTTATTTTAAAGCTTATTGGGTGCAGTTTCGGTAGTTATAACGAATAGATAATGCATAAGCATCAAATTTTTTTAAAAATTTCATCGGATTGTGGAAATTTGTGCAGCGGGTTACAATTTCTAACACACGCATAAGATCTATGTAATTTTTTTTTTGCGTCAAAAAGATCAAAACCACCGGTCATCTAAAAGCTTATACATATTCACTATTTCTGTAAACGTTTCCTTTCGAAAACTTGTTTTTTCCTTTGTTAGGAGTGACCGACCTAGTCCACATTTTGAGGTAAAGGTTATCACATATAAAGGAATGATAAATAGTTGTTTACGAATTTAATGTATGTTTGTACTTCATAAGATGAAAGAGGGCCATATAAAGATTATTATATATTTGAAGCATCTATCAACAACCAGTGTAAAAAAATTCACAAATCTCTTTTTGTTCGTAATAAACCAGATGCAATGGAAAGAGCAGATGGAGGACCTCTAACAGCCGAAGATTTCGATAATTTTCGTCCAGGAATGCAATTTTCTGTAATGATTGAAGGTAAAAGATATGCTGAACATGGAGAACTTTATGAATCTGATCTTGGCAGTGGTTATTACTGGAGGTACCGAAACACTTTACCTCTCGGATCAGATCGCGTGTATGTAACAGTTGTTGATCCTGGTCTGCCTGATCAGCACCGAAGGCCAAATCGTCATTTCGCTGCTCGGCTCCATCGAAAATATAATGGCGGAAATGAAAGGAATCTAATATCCCAATGTTTTATAAAAGACGGCGTTCATGTATATAGAGCACCACTATCCCTTGAAACACCAAATCTAAATAATTTATCAAGTCTAGTCACTTTACGCGGTCAATTTGTGCGCAATAACTATCAGATACTCTATGGGACGCTGCACGTGTTTGCTCCCCGCCAGCCCACTGGTCATAACCGAGTTCAACAATAAAACTGATTACAAGCAACTATAACAAAATACATCTTGATATATATGGAAATGATGTATTATTTTGTTTTTCAAAAGTAAAACATACTGAACATAACACGTTTGGGTAAGTCTCATCCAAATGTGTCTTATCAGGACTTTTAATTGGACATCGATATTATCCAATAAAACTATTATTCTTTGTCAACACCTCTCTCTTAATTTTATTTCAATCCCCTCTATATTTTATATATATATTCATCAAGTTTTCGCCGCATTATAATGCTTCGAATTATGAAAGTAATTTGCTTCATTCACTCGTAGTCATGTGACTAACGTTAGCTTTCTTTGAATTACTGAAAGCACACAACTCCTTCTCTAATAAATTATACCAATCCATGTTCACTCTTTACAAAATTATAGTTATTATTTTAAAGTTCTGTTATTGTTAACCTATGGGTAAAAATAAGTGTATTCCTGGAAATTATACTTTAAGCCCCTGAAATTATGATGTAAACGCTTTAGGTCATTTGGATGCTAAAATTATACTGGCGCACTAATTACCCATTCTTTTGGGAACAGAATCAGTTCTTTTTTCGGGTAAGCGAGAAGATACATTTCTTTCAGATTTTACAGAAAATTTTGCAGGATTTGAGCACGTTTTGTATGATTTACAGATGTTCCTCTAATTATGACGAGAAAGTTCCTGTAAATTCAATATGAATGGCCCTTTTTATTTAATTAGCGAATAATTTTTTTAAATAAGCAGAATATTTTTCTCATTCACAAAATGTAACTCATGTGAAATTTGGAGGTTTGAAAAATTAATATTGAACTGAAGGAAAACGAATTAAAAAAAAAAAAAACACTCAAATCATAGAACAAATAGTAGAATTTTTAACCAAAATAGGTGAATTCTGAACCAAAAATAATATTGTAAAATTTTTAATTAAAAAGAGTAAACTTCGGACCAAAAGTAGTTGGAGTTTCTCACTGGGTTCTACCAAGGAATTTTTTTGAAAATAGGGCAAACAGAGGATTTCTCTACAAAAGTCATGTAAAGGGGAAAATGAGAAAAAAAGTAAAGTCTGTATTTATATATGCTTTACTTGAAATATAAAAGCACTAACTTTGAGCTTTACAATCAATAAAACAAGTGTTATTATTTTTATTTACTCAAAAGCAAGACAATTAAAAAATTAGAATAAATCTTGAGTTAAGAAATGGAAACCTCACGTAGAAATAGTGTAATTGTTTAATATTTGCATAATGCTGAATTTTTATGATCAAAAAATTAATTTTTAACAAAGAAGTTCAAGTTCCAACAAAGTAGTTGAATTTTCAGTTGAAAAGGATTATTCTCAACGAAAATATAACGCTTGGTATTTCAACTAAGAAAATATCTCAATTCCTCATCAAAAACAGATGAATTCTCAACGAAAAATTAATTAGTTGATATTACGAGCAGAAAAGATTTTAATTTTTAACCTGAACCAGTTGAGTTCCACGAAAAAGGATGAATCTTCAACAATATAGTTGAATCCTCAACCAAAACAGATTTATTTTTAACCAAAGAAGATTATATTTTTACCAATAGAGGTGAATTTTCGAACCTAAGAGACGACTGCTCTAAAAAAGAGTTGAATTTTCAATCAGTAAAGATCCCTCAGTTGAAAAAAAAATTCTAGAAAACAGTTTAGTTTTCAACCCAAAAATATGAATTTTCCACAACATTCGTGAATACAGAATATTTAAAATGTTTCACCGGGAAATACGAATTCTCAACGTAACAGGTAAATTTACACCAAAAAAAAACAGATGAATTTTGAAGAATATGGCAGCATTTTGGATTTTCTAAAAAAAAATTATTTTTGACTTAGTAGTTGTATTTTCTGCCAAATTATTAAATTACACAACCCCACAGAAAAAGATAGTGTCTTGATCTAGAAACGAGACCCATCATTTCCTATGGATTTTGACCCGCTGATCAGCAATCTGAAGGCCTTTTTGTCGTGTTGTCCTTCGTGGTCACATAACTTCACAAATTTCGAATATTGAGAAAGAAACTATTTCTTTTTTGAATAAAGTGATTTTTCAATAAGTTTATTTATTTTTTTTTTTTTAGTATTTCCAAAATTATGCATCGTTATTAAAAAAATTTCAATGTTAAATATAAAAAAGTAAAAGAAAATTTTTGAGAAATCTGAGAAGGGAATTGTTTTGCGTTTTTCTTTGCAGATCTTGAAACAATGAGAAACCCTTCGACAGAATTAAGATCAAAGAAGTATTATTCTGAACTGTTTCAAAAAACACCGGATTTTCAAATAGAATTTTTTTTGCATTGCAGAAAGCAAACTAATGGACACAGTTTCAAGCCTTTGCACAGTAGGCCAGAATGAAAAATTTCTGGAAAAAATCCAGAAAGTCGATGTTCCTTTCTTAAATGTAATACTTACGGGTTTTTGGGTTCGTTCATTACGAAAATAAACTTTGAAAATTTCAAAAATTAATATTCAAAATGGCGAGCTTCTTCATGAAAAAGTCGGCGTTTTTCGCTGAAATTAGTTATGGAGGATTTTTTATGGTCACTCATCACAAAAATGAACTCAAAAATATCAAAATTCAAGATGGCGCATTCAAAATGGCGTACTTCATCATCAAAAAAACTTAGTTTTTTTTTGCTGAAATATGTTATGAAGGATTTTTTGCGTTCATCACTGCATGTCTTCTTGAAAGAAAAGGAGAAAAGAAGTAGAAGCGCCGATCTCGCGATTTGATTCTTTATACTTTTTGACACATAGCAATTAAAGGCTGCGCCTGATCTAGCTACATCACAACTGGATCCTTCAATGTTTTTATTTACTGTATGCAACAATAATAATGCAGGGCAGTCGCATTCACGGAGCATAAACGTTAACTTAAAACATGGAATAATATGATAATAATATAATAATAGCTCAAAGAATAATGACCGCTAAATCAAGTTTACTATAAGTTATTGGAATAAGCAATAGGTGATAATAATAGTAATAATCATACCTAAGGTATTCTAATAATAGATATTACGAAGGTGTTCACCCTGCCGAAGGTGTTCTCGGGTTGCCGTGACGGTAGGGTTAGAGCTTTCCTCTGATGAATTTGACGGCTATGTTGGCTGTAGCATTGCTACTGACAGAGTTTCCCATGCCAAACAGGCAGAGCACAAAGAGGAAAGTGATTAAGAGGAACACCAAGACCCATACATTTTAATGGAGAGTCTTTTGGAAATTTTAAAACGCTTGTCGCTTCCCGAGTACCGTCAAGGCGCCCCTGAAGCCACCGCTGCGCTGGGGACCGCAGCATGCGGTCAGCAGTGAAACATCAACTGTGCCTTCTGAGGATGCTTTAACCAGCGTTAGCTATTTGCAGTTAACCAGCTCAACAAAAATACCATGGGAGAGCATCAAGTGGGATACTACAATGAATGGGGAATTAGTGCGTGTTCATTATGAAAGTGCGAAGTTTGAAACCCCACCCAAAAAACGATACAATTTCTGAATTTTTACTGCAAACTCACCATGAATAGAAAAAGTTGCACTAAGAGATTTTATCGCTAAGGTAAAAGACATTAGGACTAATCTACACATCTCCGAAAATCGAGCAATGGATATTAAACAACAGGTTGCTTTGCCGTGGAAAAACAACGGCAATGAACATCATGCAGAGGAAGCCGCGTCACACGAAAAAGCAGCTGCAATTGATGTTTCCTCAACCTGGTGATGATTCAGCACCACCACATCCTCTAAAGGTAGATGGCCTAATACAAACAGAGCCAGGAGCAGAGGTTCATCAGCCAAGAAGGCGATTAAAATGGACATACCACATGAACAGGGATGTAATGCGTTTTTATTTTTTGGCAAAGAAAACTAGGCAAAGTGTAAGCAGAGAACATCATCGACTCTCCATACTTAAGTACCCAAGACTAGCCACAATAATGAATTAGCAGAATCTAGCAGATCGAAAACGCACAATATCTGTAAACAAATTGCTTTCGGCTGTTGGAATAGCTGCCATCGAAATGGAAGTGGGACAGCAGCTTCCTATTGATATACTTCCCTTGCAAGATGTGGATAACGAAGAACTGATTGCAGCTGAAGGCATAGGTGCTAGGGATAATGAAAATCAATTACCAGATCCACTGAAACCACATCCAGACATTCATAACGATGATCTCAACAGCGAAATCCCAGAAAAAAATAGCAGCTTGAAAGGAAATTTGGACATGTGTTACTAGAGTTCAGACATGTCGAACCAACACAAAGGCATACATCAAAATTCAACAATTTCACTCACAAATTAAACGTTCTTAAATAAAACCATTGAAGCTGTAAGCTCACATAAAATATTTTTTCTTATTACAGATTAAACTTCTTTGCATTCTAAACTTTTTAAATTGAATTGAATTATTTTAAGCAATTTCAAGCTAGAAACAATCAAAATTAAAAATCACTAGAATGATTCAATGACATTCAATTAGGGTGGCCGCTGGACCGGAAATTTTACAAATGTTTAGAAAAAAATCAGTCCAAGTTCGATTACAACAGTTTAAAAAAATAATTAGTTGAATTGATATATTTTTCATTTATGACATCACTCAGCTTACAATGCGTAATTCGAAAATATTTTACTTTAAAAATTTTTCCGTTTCAGATTTTTATTTTTAGGCGTAAATTTTTGATTTCAAGAATTTTAAAATGCTATCTTGAAGACTTGAACAATTCAAAATTAAAAGCGTCTGAAATAGGAGAGCTTGATAAAAAACATTTCATTTTAATAAGCGTAAACATAAATACTTCAATTATTTTTCAAATCAAATTATACTTAAAGTATTTAAAAGTGAACAATAATTGATTTGACAAGACGATTCTTAATCCGTTCAAAATTTAAGAATTTCCAGATTTCAATGTTGAAAAGTAAACTGTTTCAATTAGAAAGCCTTCGTTGTTAAAAAAATATAAACGTCCAATTGAAATTCTGTAAACTATTTTCCATTTGAAAATAACTTCATAATAATAGATTCATAATTAGAGGCTTTCATAAAAATATTGTTTCAGTCTAGAGTCTAAAGTATTCCATTGATGACCCATTCAATTCGAAATTTTTTAATCAAAACAAAAAAAAATTATTTGATATTCAGTAATATTGAAAATTTTTTCAATACCAGTAATTTTAAACCAAGTATTCAAAATAAATCATTTGAAACTGAATAAAAACGGTCTTGGTGTCTCGCATGTATCTGTCACTTTTCTTCTTGGTCTTTGACTGGCGACACGCGCTACGTTTCGCACATTGCTGAGTTGTATTAGCTTCCGGATTTTATTTTGAATGGTTATTTGGATTCACTTTGGTCATCGTATTGAATATTTTTTTTATATATTATATACTTTTAAAATACACATTTATTGGAATTCTACGGAGGAAAATGTCTGAGGTAATCCTTTGGTATTTCGGTAAGCGAGGCATTAGCGAGGCTTGAGTGAGCTAATGAGTTCTCAAACCATTGCCGAGTTTGACCCCTTCTTTTATAAGTGCTATCGTTTTAATTTGACTTGAATTTTGTCGGTAGTCGAGTCAGTGCGTAGGATCCCTGCGTAGATTTTCAGGGTCTTACGTGGCTTCTTGTTTCCCGATTTTCAGTACATAAAATAGCCACATGTCGGGATTTCGTGCCATCGACCACGTGGTCGCAGTAAAATCGTTTTGTTAGTTTGAGGATCGTAATTGGTAGTTCCCGAGGAGTTTCAACTCTAGAATCACGTATAATTCGTCGGAAATATTTATAATATTGTTCGAACCTTTAAAAAATGTCAATTTGTCGCTGAATAAACACGGATTCATGAGCTCTGATAGTAGAAATTCAGTCGTTGTGATTTTAGGAACAACCTCTGTGATACTTATCCCCATGCTATCCTTACTTTATTCATTTTAGGTTCCCTTCAGCTTCAAATATATTACAGGTTCCGTTCCTTTCTTAAAGTTTTGGATACAAAATTGCCGGGCTGCAATATTGGTTTGTTTTAATTGATCTTCATTCGCTTAGGGGCCTGGCTGGTGCCCAGTAACATACATAACGCAATATACGTATACCCATGCATATACCATGCATGTCACCACCAAAACATAAAAAGAGGGAGAAGTGGATCAGGGAGAATCAGAAGTTTCTCGCTGCCCTATCTCCGCTCTTCAGTGATCACCCTGTTCCTGTCAAAAAACCACCCAAGGTCAACGAGATAAAGACTTTTTGTAGAGAGGTATACAAGATCCCGAAAACACTGAAGTTGAAAGAAGATACTGACAATATCATCCGCTTCAAGGAATTTTTTGACAACCGAAAAAAGGCAGCTTGTCCAACCCAGAGAATTACAGGCTAATAACTTGTTCAAGCACACTGTATAAGATCTTCACCACTGTCCTAAACAACAGGATTGTTCGGCGAATTGAGCCTGTGTGGCGTGAGATGTACGAACAAAGTGGTTTGAAAAAAGGTGTGGCAGGCTGTTGAGAGAAGCTGCTTATTGACAGGTGTGTCTGTAAAGAAGCTGCAACTCATCAACGCAACCTGTCAATGGCCTGGATTGACTACCGGAAAGCTTTCGATTCAACCTCTCATAGACTTATCATCTG
>JAABKJ010007725.1:0-11623 GCA_011634705.1 Andricus grossulariae
ATGCTTTAGAATTCTTTTTAATTCTTTTAAATTCTTTTTAATTCTTCAGAAATCCTTGAAATTCTTTTTAATTCTTTTAAGTTCTTTACAATTCTTTTTATTTCTTTAGAATCCTTTTAAATTCTTTTAAATTCTTTAGAATTCTTTAAAATTCTTTTGAGTTCTTCATAATTCTTTGAAATTGTTTCTAATTCTTTCTCCTTCTTTTAAATTCTTTAAAATTCTATTTAATTCTTTAGAATTCTTGTAAATTCTTTTTAATTCATTAGAATCCCTTTAAATTCTGTAAAATTCTTTTGAATTCGTTTAAATTCTTTAGCATTCTTTTTAATTCGTTTAAATTCTTTAGAATTGTTTCAAATTTTTTTGTATTATTTTTAATTCTTCAGAATTCTTTTTATTTCTTAAGCGTTTTTTTTTCAATTCTTTAGAATTGTTTTAAATTCTTTAGAATTCTTTTTAATTCTTTGGAATTCCTTTTAATTCTTCTAAATTCTTTAGATTTTTTTTAATTCTTTAGTATTCTTTTAAATTCTTTAGAGTTCTTTTCAGTTCTTTAGAATCCTTTTAAATTCTTTAGAATTCTTTTTAATGCTTTTAAATTCTTTAGAATTCTTTTGAGTTCTTTAGAATTCTTTAAAATTCTTTAGAATTCTTTTAAATTCTTTATGATTGTTAAGAATTTTTTAAATTTTTTTTAGAATTTTTTTTCATTCTTTTTAATATTTTAGAAACCCTTTAAATTCTTATAATTCTTTTTAATTCGTTCAAATTCTTTAGAATTCTTTTAAATTCTTTAGAATTGTTTTAAATTCTTTAGAGTTCTTTCTAATTCTTTAGAATCCTTGAAATTCTTTAGAATTCTTTTTAATTCATTTAAATTCTTTAGCATTCTTTTAAATTCTTTAGAATTCTTTTTATTTCATTAAAATTCTTTAGAATTGTTTTAACTTCTTTTAAGTTCTTTAGAATTCTTTTAAATTCTTTTTAATTCTTCAGAATTCTTTTAAATTCTTTAGAGTTCTTTTTATTTCTTTAGAATTGTTTTAAATTCTTCAGAAGTCTTTTTAATTCTTTAGAATTCCTTTTAATTCTTTTAAATTCTTTAGAATTCTTTCTAATTCTTTAGTATTCTTTTAAATTCTTTAGAGTTTTTTTCAATTCTTTAGAATCCTTTTAAATTCTTGAGAATTCTTTTTAATTCGTTTGAATTCCTTTAAAATTTTTATAATTGTTTAAACAATTTATTATTATTGTTAATAATATTCTCTTTAAATAACTCTAGAAATTGCACTATTTTGTAAAATTTTCAATATTTTCGTCCATTTTTCACTTGGACTGAGTTAATATTTGATTCCATTTACCAAAAATAATTGCTTAAACAAATTATTATTGTTTATAGCTATCTTCTTCGATATTAATACTACATAGTTGCGGTTTTCTTCTGAAATTTTTAAATTTTTGTCCACTTTTCAACTACAATCAAGGAATAATTAATTCAAGTTATGAACAATAATTGTTTAAACAATTTATTATCGTTGTTAATAATATTCCCTGTGCTTAATGGTAGAAAACTGGGGGTTTTTCTGAAATTTTTAAATATTTGTTCATTTTTCAGTTGGCGTGACTTAAGAATTAATTAAATTTAACAACCAAATTCGGATTGATTCGGATGGAAAATCGGTTTAGGTCAATCCGAGTTCGGATTGATTCGGATTCTTTTGGATTGGATATTTGGTTCGGATTGAAAAGTCGGATTGAACCGGATTGAGTCGGATTAATTTTTAAGCGATTTGGACAGAGTGAAATTTAGAAAAATTTTCGGATTCGTTCGGATTGATTCGGGTAGGTTCGCCCACTGATTTCGGAATAATTCGGAATGAATTTCGGATAGGATTTCATTCCTAATCAATCCGAAGTCATCCAAATCATTCCGGATTCTGTATCCGAACCAATTCGAGTTAATCCGAACCAATACGAAAAAGTTCTACATTTCGTTCGATCGAAATCGGTTGAAAATTAATCCGACTCAATCCGATTCAATCCGAACTCGGACTAACCTAACCCGATTTTCAATCCGAAGCAATCCGAACTCGGATTGACCTGAACCGATTTTCAATCTGAATGAATCTAATACAATCTGAACTCGGATTGTAGTTCGGATTCAATCGAATTGAGTCGGATTAATTTTCAACCGATTTCGATCGAACGAAATGTAGAACTTTTTTCGGATTGATTCAGATTAACTAGGATTGGTTTGGATACAGATTCCGGAATGATTCGGATGACTTCGGATTGGTCAGGAATGAATTCCTATCCGAAATGAAAATCGGTTCAGGTCAATCCGAGTTTGGATTGATGATTGAGTTTGGCGGATTCATTTGGATTGGAAATTTGGTTCGGATTGGACAGGATTGAGTTGGATTAATTTTTAACAGAGTTGGATCGAACGAAATGCAGAAATTTTTTCGGATTGATACAGATAGGTTTGGATACAGATTCTAGAATAATTTGGAATGAATTTCGGATCGGAATTCATTTCTAACCAATCCGAAGTCATCCGAATCATTGCGAAATGTGTATCCGAACCAATCCGAGTTAATCCGAACCAATCCGAAAAAAAGTTCTACATTTCATTTGATCGAAATCGATTAAAAATTAATTAGACTCAATCCGACTCAATCCGAACTTTCAATCCGAACCAAAACCGAACCAAATTTTTAATCCAAATTAATCCAATTCAATCCGAACTCGGATTCGTTCCAATTCATTCGGATTGAAAATCGGTTAAGGCCAATCCGAGTTCGGATTGATTCGGATTGAAAATCGGTTTGGGTCAATCCGAGTTCGGATTGATTTGGATTGAAAATCGGTTTAGGTCAATCCGAGTTCGGATTGATTCGGATACATTTGAATTGGAAATTTGGTTCTGATTGGTTCGGATTGGAAGTTCGGATTGAACCGGATTGAGTCGGAATAATTTTTAGCTGATTTGGACAGAACGAAATGTAGAACATTTTTCGAATTGGTTCGGATTGATTCGGATAGGTTCGGATACAGATTCCGGAATAATTCGGAATGATTTGGAATAAATTCCTATCCGATCAATCCTAAAAAAATGTTGTTAATCCTTAGTATCTATATGAAAATAAAAAAATTATTAAATTTGTCTGCATTGCTCTATAAAATCAACACTCTTACAACCATTGAAGATGCCTAACTACTGCATTTGACCAGGAGAAAGTCAGTAAAAGGTAGATTAAGAAAAGTTGGTGGACAGAGAGATAAAAGGGGATGAACGAACCACAAGGATTCCCAGTAAACTCTAGCAATTACTTTTATTTCTTCGGATTCCTTCTGAAATTTTCTCTTTTACTATGGTCTCTTCTATGGAGAAATTACACGACGGATATTAGATTTTCTTTCGGGTTCATTAAAGTTTTTAATTTGATTTAATGGACCAGATGTAGTGCGACAATGATAAACGACCCAATTTAAACTTTCTTTTCCTGCCGTCAAGAAAAATAAACTTTCGTTTTCCCTGTACTATTTTATACGTTTGCCTCTTTTCCACTCGATTTATACGTTCCACGATCAATTCATTCACGGGACAATAGATTCCATAGACAAACTTAAACTTATTCAAATCGCAGCTTATTCAGCAATTTCTGGTGAAACACGTCGTTAGACAACTCCGGTAGCCCCTGTAGAGTCCTGACTGGCTCCCTGTGATTTCTGGCTGTTTTCGAAATTGAAGTATCGGCTAAAAGAAAACGGATTTCAAGACGCAGAGGACTTGCCTATTCACCGCAGCTCATTCAGAAATTTATGGTGAAACATGGCCTCAAAGATCTTCAGCAGCTTCCGTACAGTCTGGAGCTGTCTCCCTGTGTTTATTGACTGTTTCCCCAATTAAAGTATCCTCTAAAAGAAAAATGATTTCAAGACGCAGAAGACTTGCCAATCTACCGCAGCTCATTCAGAAATTTCTGGTGAAACTTGGCCTTAAATAACTTCAGCAGCCTCCGTAATGTCTGGACCTGGCTCCCTGTGATTATTGCAACTGTTTACTACTCCGAAAGGTGAGATTAAGGAGCGCGTCGGAAAGTGGGAGGATCGCTGTAAGAAGGAAACTTTTTTTTCGAAATGTAACCACTGGATACTTCACTACGACAATGAACCGGCCTGTTCATCGCAGCTTATTCGGCAATTTCTGGCGAAACTATGATTTCTGGTTGTTTCCGAAATTGAAGTATCCTTTAAAAGAAAAATGATTTTAATACGCAGAAGACGTGTCTATTCATCGCAGCTTATTCAGAAATTTCTGGTGAAACTGGGCCTGGAATAACTTCAGCAGCTTCCGTACTGTCTTGACCCGGCTCCCTGTTATGAATAACTGTTTCTCCAATTAGAGTATCCTCTACAACAAAAACGATTTCAAGACGTAGAGAAAATAAAACAGAATGCGACGTAGCAGCTGTTAGCTATTCCGAAAGCTGACTTTAAGGAGTGCTTCCGAAAGTGAGAGGATCGCTGTAAAAAGTAAACCTTTTGTTTTTATCGAAAAGTGACCACTGGGTTCTTCACCACCACATCGAACCGGCCTGTTCATCGCAGCTTATTCAGCAATTTCTGGCGAAATTATGATTTCTGGCTGTTTCCGAAATTGAAGTATCCTCTAAAAGAAAAACGATTTCAAGACGTAGAGGACATGCCTATTCATAGTAGCTCATTCAGAAATTTCTGGTGACACATGGCCTCAAATAACTTTAGCGGCTTCCGTACTGTCTTGAGCTGGCTCCCTGTGATTAATGGCTGTTTCCCCAATTAGAGTATACTCTAAGATACAAACGATTTCCAGGCGTAGAGAAAATAAAACAGAATGCGAAGAAGCAGCTGTTTGCTATTCCGAAAGGTGAGTTTAAGGAGTGCTTCCGAAAGTGGGAGGATCGCTGTAAGAAGGAAACTTTTTTTTGGCGAAAAGTGATCACTGGGTTCTTTACCACGAAAACGAACCTACCTGTTCATCGCAGCTTATTCAGAAATTTCTGGTGAAAATATGATTTCTGGCTGTTTCCGAAATTGAAGTATTCCTTTAATAGGAAAATAAGAAAAAGAGGAAATAGGAAAGACTGGAACAATTAAAATTTTTTTTTTTAGAAAATTTGACAAAATTAAAAAAAAATGTGAAATTTCAAAAGATTTAAAAGCATTAAAAATAAAATGTAGAAGTACGAAGATTTTGGAAAAAATTTAGAAGCTATTTAGAAATGTGAAAGATTTCAAAAAATTCTAAAAATTTCTTAAGATTCCTGGGAAAATTTTGAATATTTTTTTTTGAATTGACTTTGAGGGAATATTCCGAAATTGTTAAAAAATAATCTGGAAGTGTTTTAGGCAATTTTTTTTTATTTTGTAGACTTAAAAAAATGTAGCAAAATTTCTAATAATTTCAAAAGCCATTCAGATTAATTTTAGAAGAATATTGAAAAAATTTTAAAACATGTCATAAGATTTCCAAAACTGCTAAAAAATAATCTAGAAAAGTTTAGGGCCATTGTTTTAATTTAGCAGGATTTAAAGAAAAATTAGTAAAAATTCGAATAATTTTTAAACAAATTTATAAATTTTGACAAAAATTTCAAGAATAATTTCAAATTTTAAAAGATTTGAAATTTTTTTAAACAGAATGTAGATTTATGAAGATTTTGAAATAAACTTCAGAAACTTTCTAGAATTTTGAAAGATTTCGAAGAAGTGAATTTTTTTTTTAAGATTCACGTTTAAAATATATTAAAATATATAATAGGGTCCCAAAAAAACCTTGTAAGTGAAAAAATGGGTTTTGCGAGTTTTTGACGCTAATTATGAATTTTTTAGTTATGAACAAATAATAAATGAATCTCAACAAGAATAATTTTTTAAATGGTATTTTGCTTTTTTCAGTTAATTATTTTTGC
This sequence comes from Andricus grossulariae, assembly GCA_011634705.1. Taxonomy (NCBI): domain Eukaryota; kingdom Metazoa; phylum Arthropoda; class Insecta; order Hymenoptera; family Cynipidae; genus Andricus; species Andricus grossulariae. The sequence goes on from JAABKJ010007725.1 coordinate 5,961, forward strand.
TCTTTCTCCAATGTTTAAAAAAATTATTTGAAACAAAAAGATTTAAAAACATCTCATAAGATTTTCCAAATTGTTAAAAAATATGTAGAAAATTTTAAGGCCATTTTTTAATTTAGCAGAATTTAAAGAAATATTACTAAAAATTCGAACGATTTTAAAACAAATTTATAAACTTTGACCAAAATTACAAGAATAATTTCGAAATTTAAAAGGTTTGAAAAATTCACGAAAAAGATTGTTTAAAATGTTCCTTTTTAATGTTTATTTATTATTTGTTTATAACTAAAACCGTATAGCAAAGTTAAGCATTTCAGAAGAAACCGCAACATTCTAGCACATATCGAAGAGAAAATAGTTATAAACAATAAAAAATCATTTAAACAACTATTTTTATCAACTTGCATTAATTATTTCCTCACTAAGTGAAAAGTGGGGAAAATGTTAAAAATTTCAGAAAAAAACGCAATTTCTAGCATTATTGAAAAAATATATTATTAATAATAATGCTCGATTGTTTGAACAATTATTTTTGTTAACCTCTCCCTAATTAAAAATTTGACAATCAGTGGACAATTTTCGAAAAACCCGCAACTTTCTATCTCCATTCTAAGAGAAAAATGCTAAAAACAATAATAAATTGTTTAAACAATTTATTTGTACATCTAATTAACATTATAAAGTAGTGTTTTCTGTATCAGAAACAATTTGTAGTAAAAAAAAATGCGAAAAAATTATAACTAGCGCCAAAAACTAGCAAAAACCATTTTTTCACTTATGGGGTTTTTTTGGTACCCTATAAAACAGACTTATGGGGGTGATATTTGACAAGTAATGTTTTATTCGTATTCTATGGCTAATTTTGAAGAGAAGTGTTGAGTTTCAACTCGATTCATCTAATATTGAGGATACTGAATAAAATGTACAAAAAAATCTTTTTTTTTTTCATGGGAAATACGTATTTTTCATGGGGGTTGCAGGACCTCTAAATATAATTTTTTTAAACAAAAAATGGATTTGTTTTTGTGTGGATTCCAACAAATTTTTTGAGCGTTAATCATGAAAATTCGAAAAAAAATTTCCAATGCATTTTAGAACCACCCTAGGGGATAATCATTATTTATAATAATAATATATGTAGAACAATTAATTCAATTCATATAATAGTTAAGACACTATACGTGTTCATAAATTAAAATTAAAATGAATTATTTTTTATTTATTTTGGGTCTTGATTAATAATTATCCACTGTAGGGTGGTTTCCCCTATAGGGGTAACCTTCTTACAGTGGATAATGCAGCCCACAGTGGATAATAATGAATCAAAACCACAAATAAAAGAAAAATAATTAATTTAAATTTAAATTTATGAACATGTATAGTGTTTTAATTATTACTTAAATTAAATTAATTATTTTACAGATATTTGTACTTTTAATTAATTATTATCCACTGTAGGTTACATTATCCACTGTGAGAAGGTTCCCCTGCAGTAAAATCCTATAAACATATTTTTCTTCGGACTAATACGCTTGATCCCTAATTACCCCGATTTAACGGTAGTGGTTAGTACTCTCGAAATGCAGATTTCCGTCAAAGATTTGTAGGGTTGACATTATTCCGATCAATCTCACGTACCCTGAAGGAGCAGAAGCGGAATGAGGTTCAAAGGTCGAAAATCAATCTACGCCATTGGTCCGTGCCAAAACGGTGCAGCGAAGCATTATGGCCCATCACCTCCGAGCACGCGAACTGATAGTAATTGCAAGTCGTGGTTTATGTGACCAAGTTAAAACTCCGGCAATTGACCTCTGACCTACGATGGTCACATTCCTTCTGATACATTTAACCGGAACCGAGTAGATAGCTCAAGAACTCAACACTTTTAACTACGCCTACATTATTGCGGTACGCTTCTCCTTTTATAGCTCGTGAAGTTTTTCTTGTTATTTTGAGTTGCAAGGGTGGAAATTAGAGAGCCAGAATTTTTCATTGCTATGAATTAAAAACAAATTATGTCCCTCTTGCCTGATCCAACTCTAAAAGAAATAAATGCTCTTACAAAAAGGCCGGGCGCCCATTTTGACTACTTCCTCTCTAAAAATGATAGACGCACCAATAAAAAAAGGTCAGGGGCCCCTATTACCTACTCCACTCCTAAAACTAATAGACACAGTAATAAAAAAAGGCCAGGCGCCCCTTTTGCCTACTCCACCTCTAAAAATAATAGACGCAACAATAATCAAGTTCAGTAACCCCTTTTACCTTCTCCGACCCTAAAAATAATAGACAAAGTCATAAAACAAGGCTAGGTGACCCTTTTGCCTACTCCATCTCTGAAAATAATAGACGCACCAATCAAAAAAGGCAATTGGCAAAATAGGCAAACAAGTCCTTTCTATCTACCTCAACCCTAAAAATAATAGACATAGTCATTAAAAAAGGTCAGGCATTTCTCTTGCCTACTCCATCTCTAAATATAATAGACGCAACAATAAAATAAGGTCAGGAGCCCGTTTTACCTACTTCAACCCTAAAAATAGGTACAGCCATGGAGCAAGGTCAGGAGCCTCTTCCACATACAAGTATCATTAAAATAAAAGACGCAGTTATAAAACAAGGTTAAGCGCCCCTTTTGACTACTTCATCTCTAAAAATGATAGAAACAATAATAAAAAAAGGTCGGAAGCCCCCATTACCTACTCCTATCCTAAAACTCATAGACGCAGTAATAAAAAAGGCTCCTCTTTTGCCTACTTCATCCTTAAAAATATGAGACGCAACGATACTCAAGGCCAGGAGCCCCTTTTACCCTCTTTAACCATGAAAATAATAGACATAGTCATACAACAAGGTAAGGTGACCCTTTTGCCTACTCCATCTCTAAAAATAATAGACGCACCAATAAAATAAGGCAATAGGCAAAACAGGAAAAGAAGCCCCTTTTACCTACTCCAACCTTAAAAATAATAGACGCAGTCATTAAAAAAGGTCAGGAGACCGTTTTACCTACTTCAACCCTAAAAATAGGTACAGTCATAAATCAAGGTCAGGAGCCTTTTCCACCTACAAGAATCCTTAAAATAAAAGACGCAGTTATAAAACAAGAGTAGGCGTCCCTGTCGCCTACTCCATCTCTAAAAATAATAGAGGCAACAATAAAACAAGGCAATAGCAAAAATAGGCAAAGTAGGCAAACAAGCTCCTTATACCTACTCAAACTCAAAAAATAATAGACGCAGTCATTGAAAAAGGTTAGACGCCCCTTTTATCTACTCCGTCTCTTAAACTAATAGACGCAACAATAAAACAAGGCAATAGGCAAAATAGGCAAACAAGATCCTTTTACCTACTTCAACCCTAAAAATAATAGACAAGGTCAGGACCCGTTTTACCTGCTTCAACCCTAGAAATAGGTACAGTCATAAAGCAAAGTTAAGAGCCTCTTTCACATAAAAGAATCCTTAAAATAAAAGAAGCCATTATAAAACAAGGTTAGGCGCTTCTTTTGCCTACTCCATCTCTAAAAATAATAGACACAACAATAAAACAAGGCAATAGGCAAAATAGGCAAACAAGCCCCTTTTACCTACTCCAACCTTAAAAATAATAGACGCAGTCAATAAAAAAGGTTGGGCGCCCCTTTTGCCTGCATCATTTCTCGAAATGTTAGAGGCAACAATATAAAAAGGTCAGGAGCTACCTACTTACCTACTTCAACCCTAAAAATAGGTACAGTCATAACACAAGGTCAGGAGTCTTTTCCACATACAAGAATCCTCAAAATAAAAGACGCAGTTATAAAACAAGAGTAGGCGCCCCTTTTACATACTCCAACCCTAAAAATGATAGACGCACGAATAAAATAAGGCAACAGGCAAAACAGGAAAAGAAGCCCTTTTCACCTACTCCAACCTTAAAAATAATAGATGCACTCATTAAAAAAGGTCAGGAGCCCGTTTTACCAACTTCGACCCTAAAAATATAAAACAAGGTCAGGAGCCTTTTCCACATACAAGAATCCTTAAAATGAAATACGCAGTTATAAAACAAGAGTAGGCGCCCCTTTCACCTACTCAAACCCAAAAAATGATAGACGCACCAATAAAATAAGGCAATGGGCAAAACAGAAAAAGAAGCCCCTTTTACCTACTCCAACCCTAAAAATGATAGACGCACTCATTAAAGAAGGTCAGGAGCCCGTTTTACCTACTTCAACCCTAAAAATAGGTACAGTCACAAAGCAAGGTCAGGAGCCTCTTTTACATAAAAGAATTCTTAAGATAAAAGAAGCAGTTACAAAACAAGGTTAGGTGACCCTTTTGCCTACTCCATCTCTAAAAATAATAGACGCACCAATAAAATAAGGCAATAGGCAAAACAGGAAAAGAAGCCCATTTTACCTACTCAAACCCTAAAAATAATAGACGCAGTCATTAAAACAGGTCAGGAGCCCGTTTTATCTACTTCAACCCTAAAAATGGGTACAGTCATTAAGCAAGGTCAGGAGCCTCTTTTACATGAAAGAATTCTTAAAATAAAAGAAGAAGTTATAAAACAAGGTTAGGTGACCCTTTTGCCTACTCCATTTCTAAAAATAATAGACGCACCAATAAAATAAGGCAATAGGCAAAACAGGAAAAGAAGCCCGTTTTACCTACTCCAACCCTAAAAATAATAGACGCAGTCATTAAAACAGGTCAGGAGCCCGTTTTACCTACTTCAACCCTAAAAAATGGTACAGTCACAAAGCAAGGTCAGGAGCCTCTTTTACATAAAAGAATTCTTAAGGTAAAAGAAGCAGTCAAAAAACAAGGTTAGGTGACCCTTTTGCCTACTCCATCTCTAAAAATAATAGACGCACCAATAGAATAAGGCAATAGGCAAAACAGGAAAAGAAGCCCATTTTACCTACTCCAACCCCAAAAATAATAGACGCAGTCATTAAAACAGGTCAGGAGCCCGTTTTACCTACTTCAACCCTACAAATAGGTACAGTCATGAAGCAAGGTCAGGAGGCTTTTCCACATACAAGAATCCTTAAAATAAAATATGCAGTTATAAAACAAGAGTAGGCGCCCCTGTTGCCTACTCCATATATGAAAATAATAGACGCACCAATAAAATAAGGCAATAGGCAAAAAAGGAAAAGAAGCCCATTTTACCTACTCCAACCCTAAAAATAATAGACGCAGTCATTAAAACAGGACAGGAGCCAGTTTTACCTACTTCAACCCTAAAAATAGGTACAGTCATAAAGCAAGGTCAGGAGCCTTTTACACATACAAGAATCCTTAAAATAAAATACGCAGTTATAAAACAAGAGTAGGCGCCCCTGTTGCCTACTCCATATATAAAAATAATAGACGCACCAATAAAATAAGGCAATAGGCAAAACAGGAAAAGAAGCCCATTTTACCTACTCCAACCCTAAAAATAATAGTCGCAGTCATTAAAACAGGCCAGAAGCCCGTTTTACCTACCTCAACCCTAAAAATGGGTACAATCATTAAGCAAGGTCAGGAGCCTCTTTTACATGAAAGAATTCTTAAAATAAAAGAAGAAGTTATAAAGCAAGGTTAGGTGACCCTTTTGCCTACTCCATCTCTAAAAATAATAGACGCACCAATAAAATAAGGCAATAGGCAAAACAGGAAAAGAAGCCC
>JAABKJ010007726.1:0-11623 GCA_011634705.1 Andricus grossulariae
GGGGCCATCCAAAAATTACGTAACACTTGGGGGGGGGGGGGTTCTAGTCTAGAGTTACATAATGGCAAAAAACGTAATTTATGGATGGCCCCTTAATAATATAATACATAATAATATATTACATAGCTATAAATAGATTAAAATGCTGGTATTTGAATATTATTTTTCAGGGAAAATGAAAAATTCGTCAAGGAAAAGTCAGGGAATTTTGAAAATAATGTTTTGCGGCCACCCTGAACTAAATATAATTTAGTTTTCCTGAAAACTAAATTAGCTGAAATTTTAGCTAAATTTTAGCTGAAATTTTGGGAAAATAAAGAAAATTTAAAACCTAAGAACAAACCAGAGAATCAGTTGTCTTGTTTTTTCTTTCGGCATCAAGAATCACATGACCTTCTAAAATCTTCTTTTCAAAATTCACAGAAAGTTGAAGATGAGTGTGGGTGACCGCTACGAGATCTGCAATAGAAAACAAATTGATTTTTTAGTTTGCATGGTTTGGATTCAAAAAAGAAATAGTTTATTTTAATAAAGGAGAATAATAATTTATAAATAATTAATCCATCAGCAGCGGAATTTTTTTTCCATCGCTGATTTTCAACTCCTTTTCGATGTTTTAGTTATATTACTTCAAGTAAATTAAACTTATTAGTTAATTTACTAATTTAAATAATTACTTAAATAACTAATAATTTAACTAGATAATTAAAACTTGTTATATACTGATTAATAGTTTACCTGGTCTGGAAAAAGAACTTGGATCACTGGGACTTAGAGCCATTTTTGGATTTTTGGAAGCCCTTGAAACAAATATGAACAAAAATAGTAAGAACATAAAAAAATGTGACATTATTGAAATTATTTTGCGACCACAGCTTGCGACGGAATGAAAGAACGAAACCGGAGTTAAGAGCATAAAATATCAACTTTAAAGATAAGCAGATAATCTTATTATGTAATGACTACTCTTATAATTAGCAAAAAAAAAAGTGTCTTTGCCGGAATAAATTAGAGTGACTGTGATCTTTAACTTTCTGAAACCCTGAAAAGTTCAAGGCTGATTTCTTAATCAGTTGTTTGTTATTAACAAAAAACGTGAAATCGCAACATTTTCTCAACAAATTTGCTTGGATTGTTATTTTCAATGAAGAAATAGGAAAAAAATTGTATAAGGCTTTTTTTAGAGTTTAAAATAAGCATTAAAATGATCCTTTAGCGAATATCCCGATGAGTTTTAAACTAAAATGAATTTGGTTGATATTTTAACCAAAAGGGACATTTAAAAAAAACTTGTTTATTTTTTAGCAAAGTAGATTAATTTGCAACCAAAAACCTCAACTATTAACTAAGAAGATTCATTTTCAACATAAAAAAAAGAAAATTTGAAAGAAGTACATGAATTTTCAACCAAATAATTGTATTTTCCACTAAAAAAGTTACCTTTTCAAAACAAAAAAATGGAATAATTATATTTTAAATTAGAAAATTAATTTTTGCTGAAAAAATAAATTTTCAAACAAATATTTAAGTTTTCAACCAATGAAATAAATTAACCTTTAACCAAATAGTTGAATTTTCTATCAAAATGTAATAGTTTATATTCCATACAAAAATGATACTTTTGAAAAATATTGTTTAATTTTGTACAAATTAGATTAATTTTCAACCAAAACCATCAATTGTTAACTAAGAAGATTTATTTTCTAGCAAAAAGACGAATTTGAAAGACATACATGAATTTTCAACCAAATAATTGAATTTTCAACTAAAAAAGATCAATTTTCAACCAAAAAATTTAATAATTAGATTTTCATTTTTAAAAATTTAGTTTCTATCAAACAAGAACGAATTTGCAACTAAAGTAGCTCAAATATCAGCCAAACAGTTAAATAGTTGAATTTTCAGTTTAAAAAATAATTAGTAGATGAATTTTCACCTAAAATGATAAATCTCTAACTGGAATAGTTAAATTTTCAGTTGAAAAATACGTTTGAAAACAAAAAACAATGATTTTCAACACAATAGTTAAATTTTCAACCAAAGACATAAATTTTCATCTAAAATGAATAATCTTCAACCGAAAAGGATACTTTTTAACAAAATTGTCCAATTTTGAGCAAAGTAGATTAATTTTCAACAAAAAATTAATTATTAACCAAGAAGATTAATTTTCAACCAGAAAAGACGAATTTGAAAGACATGCATGAATTTTCAACCAAATAATTGCATTTTCAACTTATATGATATTTAATTAACTTAACCATTTTGTTGAAAAGTCGTTTTTTATGGTAAAATATTAATTTTTTAAACTAATCTAATTATTCCATTCTTGGTTGAAAATTTATCTTTTTCAGTTGAAATTCACGTTTTTGGTTGATAATTCAACTATTTTCTTAAAATTTCATTGATTTTTTTGATTATTTATCTGCATGACTGAAAACTTTACTATTTTCTTAAAATTTTTTTTTTTTTTTTTAAATTAATTTTTCAAATTGGAAATCCAATTATTCCATTTTCAAACGAAAATTTTTTTTTTACAGTTAAAAATTAAATTATTTGGTAGAAAATTCATGTATGTCTATAAAATTTGTCTTTTCTGGTTGAAAATTAATCATCTTCTCTTTAGGGTGAAGATTCCTTATTTTATTTGAAAATTCGTGTATTTGGTTGAAAATTTAACTATTGTGATGAAAATCGCTGTTTTTGTTTAAAAAAGTATTTTTTAACTAAAAATTTAATTATTCCAGTTGCAGACTTATCATTTTAGGTAAAAATTCATCTAATCATTCATTTTTTAACTGAAAATTCAACTATTTAACTGTTTGGCTGAGAATTGATCTCTTTTAGTTGAAAATTCATATATTTTATTCAAAATTCGTTCTTTTTTTGGTAAAAACGAAATTTTTTTAAAAGAAAATCTAATTATTCCATTTTTGGTTGAAAATTCGTCTTTTTCACTTAAAAATTCAATTATTTAGTTGAAAATTGATGTATATCTTTCAAATTCGTTTTTTTGTTGTTGAAAATTAATCTACTTTGCTCAAAATTAGACAATTTTGTTAAGTAGTATCCTTTAGGGTTGAAGATTATTCATTTTAGTTGGAAATTCATGTCTTTGTTTAAAAATTTAACTATTGTGTTCAAAATCGTTATTTTTTTGTTTCAAAAATTATTTCTTAACTAAAAATTTAACTATTCCCGTTGAAGATTTATCATTTTAGGTAAAAATGCATATATTTATTCATTTTTTAACTGAAAATTGAACTATTCTACTGTTTGGCTGAAAATTGATCTGTTTAAGTTGAAAATTCATATATTTTATTCAAAATTCGTTCTTTTTTTTATAAAAACTAAATCCTTTTGAATGAAAATCTAGTTATTCCATTTTTAGTTGAAAATTGGTCTTTTTTAGTTGAACATTCATGTATATATTTCAAATTCGTTTTATTTTTGTCGAAAATTAATCTACTTTGCTCAACATTAAACAATTTTGTTAAAAAGTATCGTTTTTGGTTGAAGATTATTCATTTTAGTTGAAAATTCATGTCTTTGTTTACAAATTTAACTATTGTGTTGAAAATCGTTGTTTTTTGTTTGCAAAATAATTTTTAAACTAAAAATTTAACTATTCCAGTTGAAGATTTTTCATTTTAGGTACAAATTCATCTATTTATTCATTTTTTAATTGAAAATATAACTATAAAACTGTTTAGCTGAAAATTGATCTGTTTTAGTTGAAAATTCATATATTTTATTGAAAATTCATTCTTTCTTTTTGGTAGAAACTAAATTTAAAAAAATGAAAATCTAATTATTCCATTTTTTGTTGAAAATTGATTTTTTTTAGTTAAAAATTAAATTATTTAGTTGAAAATTCATGTATGTATTTCAAATTCGTATTTTTTGGTTAAAATTAATCTACTTTGCCTAACATTAGACAATTTAGTAAAAAATATCCTTTTTGGATAAAGATTATTCATTTTAGTTGAAAATTCATGTCTTTGTTTAAAAATTTAACTATTGTGTTCAAAAACGTTATTTTTTTGTTACAAAAATAATTTTTTAACTAAGAATTTAACTATTCCAGTTGAAGATTTATCATCTTAGGCAACAATTCATCTATTCATTCATTTTTTTTATGAAAAATTTAACTATTCAACTGTTTGGCTGAAAATTGATCTGTTTTAGTTGACAATTCATATATTTTATTAAAAATTCGTTCTTTTTTGTTGTAAAAACTAAAATTTTAAAAATAAAAATCTAATTATTCCATTTTTGGTTGAAAATTGGTCTTTTTCAGTAAAAAATTCAATTATTTAGTTGAAAATTCATGTATATATTTCAAATTCGTTTTATTTTTTTCGAAAATTAATCTACTTTGCTCAACATTAAACAATTTTGTTAAAAAGTATCCTTTTTGGTTAAAGATTATTCATTTTAGTTGAAAATTCATGTCTTTGTTTAAAAATTTAATTATTGTGTTGAAAATCGTTATTTTTTGTTTCAAAAATCATTTTTTAACTCAAAATTTAACTATTCCAGTTGAAGATTTATCATTTTAGGTAAAAATTCATCTTTTTATTCATGTTTTAACTGAAAATTGAACTATTCAACTGTTTGGCTGAAAATCGATCTGTTTCAGTTGACAATTCATATATTTTATTGAAAATTCGTTCTTTTTTTTTTGTAAAAACTAACATTTTTAAAATAAAAATCTAATTATTCCATTTTTGGCTGAAAATTGATCTCTTGTAGTTAATAATTGATTTTTTGGTTGAAAATTAATCTACTTTGCTCAAAATTAGACAATTTTGTTCAAAAATATCCTTTACGGTTGAAGATTAATCATTTTAGTTTAAAATTTATGTCTTCGGTTGAAAATTTAACTATTGTGTGAAAATCGTTGTTTTTTGTTTCAAAAATCATTTTTTAAATAAAAATGTAACTATTCCAGTTGAAGATTTATCATTTTAGGCTACAATTCCTCTATTCATTCATTTTTTAAATGAAAAATTTAACTATTCAACTACTTGGCTGAAAATTGATCTCTTTTAGTTGAAAATTCATATATTTAGTTGAAAATTCGTTCTTCTTTTGGTAAAAACTAAATTTTTTCAAATGAAAATATAATTATTCCATTTTTGGCTGAAAATTGATTTTTTTGTTTGTTGAAAATTAAATTATTTAGTTGAAAGTTCATGTATGTCTTTTAAATTCGTTTTTTTCTGCAGAAAATTAATCCTCTTAGTTAATAATGATTTTTTTGGTAGAAAATTAATCTTCTTTGTACAAAATGAAACAAGTTTGTTGAAAAATATCCCTTTTGGTTAAAATGTCAATTATTACATTTTTCGTTGAGAATTCATCTCTTTTGGTCGAAGATTCTTCATTCTAGTTGAAAATGCATTTTTTGTTGTTGAAGATTCAACAAATTAGTTAAAAGTTAATTAATTTTCTTGAAAATTTATCTTTGATTGAAAAAGTAACTATTTTTTTGAAAATTCGTTTTTCTTTTTGGTAACAAATTAATTTTTTAAATTGCAAATCTAATTATTCCATTTTTGGTTAAAAGTTGACCTTTTTTAGTTGAAAATTCATGTATGTCTTTCAAATTCGTCTTTTTCGGTGGAAAATTAATCTTCTCAGTTAATAATTGATATTTTCGGTAGAAAATTAATATACTTTGCTTAAAATTAAACTATTTTATTAAAGCGTACTCTTTTTGGTTCCACATTCTTCATTTTAGTTGACATTTTTGGTTGAAAAGTTAACTATTTGCAAAAAAACTCATTTATTTTGTTAAAAATTCAACGATTTTGTTGAAAAGTAACCCTCATTGGTTGGAAATTCAGTTTTTAAAGAATCTTACACATAGTCTTCTTAAATTACAATTAATTCGTCCTAATCAGAATTTAAATTAATCGTTCACTATCACTTTATCAGAAAAATGTCCCCATCTCGGTATAGGCCTGCTTTGTAAAAAATACATTATAAAAATCGATGTATGTACTTTTAAACTAAATTCTAATCAGGTATTTAATGAAATTAAATATGTATGTTAACTTACAAATTACTCGTATTCCTCACAACTCCATTAAAAAATGCGGTGCGAAATATGGCGAGTTTTTTCTCGAAAACACGCGACTCTGATAAAAAGTGTACATTTAATAATGCCTTTCGGAACATTCCATTAATCTGAGATAGGTAATTAATTATTGATAATAAAATATCTCTAATGCGTCACAATTAGCCGGAATGACATAACTTGTCGAAAATTCCTTTTCCCGAAAATCTAAACCATCTAAACGCCGGATTTGTCTAATCCTAACCTCCAAATATGAACTCTTGCTTTTAAACACTCTCACTTTTGACTATGGGCCGAAAAAGTATTGCAAACAAGTAGCAAATAATGTTTTACATACCTTTCAAGCATAAAATAATTGAAAAACAAACTAAAACACTTGTTTCACTCCAGTAAATGAATTATTTGATTTTCTTATTTATCACTACCGATCACCTGCCGATCCATAACAAACAAATTGCGCAAGCGCAGAACCATTTACAGTAAAAAAAAACCTTTGCTTTAAAATAACTAAAAATATTCTCCTATTACCTAAAACACTATTTAAACTAACTTTCAACTATATTAGTCGTGAATTGCAATGTTATAAATGATTATAAATACGCAAACTTCCAAATTCGAATAAACCCGCGAATTATCGACGCATGCGCACTCTCTTCGATTCCGTGTACGTGAGTGCGAAACAGTGATGCCAATGTGGGCGCCTTTTGCTACTGCGCTTGCGTTCGGGCCGTGCACTGGTTGGACGCAGTTGGCGCGCAATTCAAAATGGAAATTAAAAAAAATTCCTGTAATTCCACATATATATTAATTAATTTAATTTCAGAAGAAATTTGTTGAAAAAGTAAAACAAAATAATTTTTTATAATGTTTTTAATATTTGTTAAGTATTCTCATAAGATTTTTTTTTTTTCAATTTTGAATTGCGCGCCAACTGCGGCTAACCAGTGCGTGGCCCGAACGCAGGCGCAGTAGCAAAAGGCGCCCACATTGGCATCACTGGTGCGAAAGTACAATTCGTGCAAATGCAGTGGTATCATAGTGATATATCGCACGAGTCAAAAATTTGCAAAATGAATTAAAATGACAAATAAAATGTGATAATTTTAAAAGTCATATTTTTTGATTATCTGAGAGAGTTTCTCACATCGTGAAAGAAGAATCTGTATTTTTTTCTCGCCTCGTTCGCAATTTCGGAGAGAAAAAGAGCAAGTGAAACTCGAAGGACGAAAGGATGATTTTTAAAAAAGGAAGGGTGTAAAAATCGTGAGTGCATTTCTGTGGCCTCGAAACGAGACGTCCTTCTGAAAAGCGTTGAAAACTTCGACTGAAACTCACTCGAAAACGAGTCAATAAAAAATCAAGAATATCGCACGGCATATCTGCAAATTCATCATTCCCGAATTTCCGATTTGTAGTGTCATCGTTTTAAAATGAGCAATTATTAAAAGTGATTTTCTTCTATCTGAAAAAGAATCTTCCTGAAATTCCAAGATTGGAGTCCCACTCGCGTAATTCCAGGTGAATTTAATCGAATTAGCGAGTACAGAAAGTAGAATAAGGGGGATTAACGAACATAACCCCAATTCAAGGAAGTGACTCACGCAGTTTATAGTGATTTAAAATTGTTTCTAATGTTTCCGAGAAGGATGAAGAAACTTTTTGAGACTGTGTGATGCATCCGGAGATTTGGAGAGAGACCTCGTGCTTTATATTTTGCGATTCAGATGAAATATGTATAGTTTCGAGGGAGACTTCAGGCGTAAGCCTCAGCAAGATTTGGCTGGAGCAAGTCGCAGGGACGAAAAAGCGGCTCTTTTGCAGCACGCACAGTTGGAACGATTGAAACGTGAACAGCAGCGAAGAAAACATGATGCTGTTCTTAAAATTCAGGCCTATGGTCGTAGTTTCGTGGCGAGGCAGCTGATGAAAAAATGGCAGAGGTACGAGTTTGACAAAATGCAACAAGCCTTGGGAAACAAACACTTGAGTGTTGAAGAACTCGTCCTCTATTTGCGAAGACTTTTATTTTTTTATCATCGAACCGAAGACGCGACCAGACTTGTTTGGATTCTTCAACAGTTCCTCAAACTCCAGCAAGAAATCAAAAGCAAAATTAATTCTTCCACCGAATGGTTGTGGAGAGTTCGGTAAGAGGCTCGAAAATTATTCCAGGGATTTGAAAAATCCCATAAAAACGCATAAATCGAGAATTTTGAGCCTATGTTCCCCTTTCCCATCTTTTTTTTAAAGGTTTTGATACAAATTTAGTTTTGAATTCAGCCCTCAATTCCTGTGAAGAAAATTAGTTGATGAAACAAAGACTGCTAGATTTACGACAAGCTGGCAGTACCACACATTTTTTAATGAATAGCTCAAAATTTGACTTTTTGGTACATTTTCTTGAAAAATCGTTGCTTCTTTGAATGAAAAGTAATTTTTTTTTATTGAAAATTTACCCATTCCAGTTGAAATTTTAACTATTTTGTTGAAAAATATTCTGTTTGGTTGAAGATTGATCGTTTTCAGTTGAAAATTCGTCTTTTTTTTAGTTGAAATATCAAATACTACTTTCTCGTCCAGAATTCATATTTTTTCTAATGAAAATTGAATTACTTGATTGAAATTTAAACACTTTCGTTAAAAATAAATTTTTTTGGTTGAAGATTCATTATTTTGATTGAAAATTCATCTCTTTGGTTGAAAATTTATCTCTGGTTGCAAAATGAGTTATTTTGTTGAAAATTTATTCTTTCTTTGACTGCAAATTAATTTTGTGTACTGAAAATTTAACCATTTTTGTTAAAACTTTGAATATTTTGTTTAAAAAAATTTTTTGTTGAATATTGATCGTTTTCAGTTGTAAATTTGAAGCGCCTGGTTGAAAAGTCGTTCTTTTTGGTAAAAAATTAGTCTTCTTTGTTGAAAATTCATATTTTTACTTGAAAATTCAATAGTTTGTATGCAATTTTTTCTCTCTCGACTGCAAAATCTTTCTCAGTTGAAAATTAATTTTTTTGGTTGAAATATCAAATGCAACTTTGTCGTTCAGAATTCATATATTTTTTTAATGAAAATGGAATTTCTTGGTTGAAATTTAAACTCTTTCATTAAAAATAATTTTTTTTTAGTTAAAGATTCATAATTTTAATTGAAAATTCATCTCTTTGGTTAAAAAATGAGTTATTCTATTGAACGTTTGTTTTTTTCATTAAAAATGAATTTTTTTACTGAAAATTTAACCATTACAGTTGAAACTTGAACTATTTTGTAGAAAAAAAAATTTTGTTTCAAGATTGATCGTCTTCAGTTAATAATTTAAAGTTTCTGATTGAAAATTCGTTCTTTTTGGTAGAAAATTAATCTTCTTTGTTGAAAATTCATCTCTTTACATGAAAATTCAACAGCTTGTATGCAATTTTTTCTCTCTTGACTGAAAAATCTTTCTAGGTTGAAAATTCATCTTTTTTTTGGTTGAAATATCAAATACTACTTTGTCGTTCAGAATTCATATTTTTTTTAATGAAAATTGAATTACTTGGTTGAAAGTTAAACTCTTTTGTTAAAAATAATTTTTTTTTTGTTGAAAATTCATCTCTGATTGAAAAATGATTTATTTTGTTGAAAATTTGTTCATTTTTTGAAAATTAATCTTATTTTATTAAAAATTCATCTTTTTACTTGAAAATTCAACAGTTTGTTTGCAATTGTTTCTCTCTTGACTGAAAAATAATTCTCAGTTGAAAATTGAACTCATGTTGAAAATTTCTTTGTTTTTTTTTTTTTTTTTTTGAATATCAAATACTACTTTGTCGTTTAGAATTCATATTTTTCTCATGAAAATTGCTTGGTTGAAAGTTAAACTCTTGTTAAAAATAATTTTTTTTTGGTTGAAGATTCATAATTTTTATTGAAAATTCATCTCTATGGTTGAAAATTCATCTCTGGTTGAAAAATGATTTATTTTGTTGAAAAATGATTCATTATGTTGAAAATTTGTTCTTTCTTTGAGAATTAATTTTTCTTACTAAAAATTTAATCATTTCAGTTTAAACCTTAACTATTTTGCTGAAAAAAAATTTTCTTAGATGAACATTGATCGTCTTCAGTTGAAAATTTAAAGTTTCGGGTTGAAAATTCGTTCTTTTTGGTAAAAAATAATCTTTTTCGTTGACAATTCATATTTTTACTTGAAAATTCAACAGTTTGTTTGCAATTTTTTCTCTCTTGACTGAAAAATCTTTCTCAGTTGAAAATCCGTCTTTTTTTTGTTGAAATATCAAATACTACTTTGTCGTTCAGAATTCATATTTTTTTTAATGAAAATTGAATTGCTTGGTTGAAAGTTAAACTCTTTAGTTAAAAATAAATTTTTTTGTTTGAAGATTCCTCATTTTAATTGAAAATTCATCTTTTTGGTTAAAAAATGAGTTATTCTGTTGAACATTTGTTTTTTCTTTGAAAATTAATTTTTTTTGCTGAAAATTCAACCATTTCAGTTTAAACTTGAACTATTTTGTTGAAAAAAAATTTTATGGTTGAAGATTAATCATCTTCAGTTAAAAATTTAAAGTTTCTGATTGAAAATTCGTTCTTTTTGGTATAAAATTAACCTTCTTTGTTACAAATTCATCTCTTTACTTGAAAATTCAACAGTTTGTTTGCAATTTTTTCTCTCTCGGCTGAAAAATCTTTCTCAGTTGAAAATCCGTCTTTTTTTGTTGAAATATCAAATACTACTTTGTCGTTCAGAATTCATATTTTTTTTAATGAAAATTGAATTGCTGGGTTGAAAGTTAAACTCTTTTGTTAAAAATAAATTTTTTGGGTGAAGATTCATCATTTTAATTGAAAATTCATCTCTTTGGTTAAAAAGTGAGTTATTCTATTGAACGTTTGTTTTTTCTTTAAAAATGAATTTTTTTACTGAAAATTTAACCACAACAGTTGAAACTTTAACTATTTTGTTGAACAAAAAATTTGGTTTCAAGATTGATCGTCTTCAGTTAATAATTTAAAGTTCCTGATTGAAAATTCGTTCTTTTTGGTAGAAAATTAATCTTTGAAAATTTATAATTTTACTTGAAAATTCATCTTTTTTTTTTTGTTGAAATATCAAATACTACTTTGTCGTTAAGAATTCATATTTTAAAATGAAAATTGAATTGGTTGAAAGTTAAACTCTTTTGTTAAAAATAAATTTTTTTGGTTGAAGATTCATAATTTTAATTAAAAATTCATCTCTGGTTGAAAAATGATTTATTTTGTTCAAAATTTGTTCTTTCTTCGAGAATTAATTTTTTTACTGAAAATCTAACCATTTCAGTTTAAACTTTAACTATTTTGTTGAAAAATGTTTGTTGTTGTTGAAGATTGATCGTCTTCAGTTAAAAATTTAAAGTTTCTGATTGAAAATTCGTTCTTTTTGGTATAAAATTAACCTTCTTTGTTGAAAATTCATATCTTTACTTGAAAATTCAACAGTTTGTTTGCAATTTTTTCTCTCTTGACTGAAAAATCTTTCTCAGTTGAAAATCCGTC
>JAABKJ010007727.1:0-11623 GCA_011634705.1 Andricus grossulariae
TGTCTACGAGGGTGGTCCAAAAACGCATTGAAAACTTTTCTTTTCCGAATTTGTATGCAAGGATCATCATTAATGATGTAAGCATAATATAAAACATGAAATAGAAAAAATGATGAAATTTTTATCAAAGTGTAGCAAAGTCACATTTTTTGTATGTCTACGAGGTTGGTCCAAAAATGCATGAGAAATTTATTATTTTCGCATTTGTATGCAAGGACCATCATTAATGATGTAGACATAATATAAAACATACAAGAGAAAAAATGATCCAATTTTTATCAAAGTGTAACAAAGTCACACTTTTTGTATGTCTACGAGGGTGGTCCAAAAATTCATTGGAAATTTGTTTTCTTCGAATTTTTATGAATTTTTAATATAAAACATAAAAGTGAAAAAATGATCAAATTTTTGTCAAAGTGTATCAAAGTCACACTTTTTGTATGTCTACGAAGGTGCGGTCCAAAAATGCATTAGAAATTTATTTTTTTCGAATTTCTATGCAAAGATAATCATTAATGACGTAAACATAATATAAAACATAAAAGAGAAAAAATGATCAAATCTTTATCAAAGTGTATCAAAGTCACACTTTTTGCATGTCTACGAGGGTCGTCCAAAAATGCAATAAAGATTTACTTTTTTCGAATTTGTATGCAAGGATCATCAGTAATGATGTAAACATAATATAAAACATATAAGAGAAAAAATGATCCAAGTTTTATCAGAGTGTACCAAAGTCACACTTTTTGTATGTCTTCGAGGGTGTTCCAAAAACGCATTGGAAATTGTTTCTTTGAATTTCTATGCGAGGATCATCTTTAATGATGTAAACATAATATAAAACATAAAAGAGAAAAAATGATCAAATCTTTACCAAAGTCACACTTTTTGTATGTCTACGAGGATGGTCCAAAAATGTATTGGAAATTTTTTTATTCGAATTTGTATGGAAGGATCATCATTAATGATGTTAACATAATATAAAACATGAAATAGAAAAAATGATCAAATTTTTATCAAAGTGTAGCAAAGTCACATTTTTTGTATGTCTACGAGGGTGGTCCAAAAATGCATTAGAAATTTATTTTTTTCAAATATCTATGCACGGATCTTCATTTATGATGTGAACATAATATAAAACATGAAAGAGAAAAAATGATCCAATTTTTATCCAAGTGTATCAAAGTCACATTTTTTGTATGTCTACGAGGGTGGTCCAAAAATGCATTGGAAATTTTTTTTTCTCGAATTTTTATGCAGATTGCTCGGAAATTAGTTCGAATCCACAAAAAAAGAAATCCATTTTTTGTGTGAAAAAAAAAATTCAGATGTGGCTCAAGCCCCATGAAGTTTAACACGTATTTCCCATAAGAAAAAAAGACGTTTTTGTCAATTTTATTCAAAATCGTCAATTTTAGATTAATCGAGTTGAAACTCAACATTTCTCTTAACAATTAGCCATAGTATACGAATGAAATTTTACTTTTTAAATATCACCCCCATAATTATGTTCTATAGGGTCACCAAAAAACCCCATGAGTGAAAAAATGGGTTATGCGAGCATTTGGCGCTAATTATGATTTTTTCGATTATTTGAAATACAAATTGTTTCTTATACATGAAAATACTACTTCGTACTGGTAATTAGATGTTGAAATAAATTGCTTAAACAATTTATTATTGTTTTTAGAAATTTTCTCTTAGAATAGAGATAGAAAGTCGCGATTTTCATCAAAAATTCTCCATTTTTTGTCCAATTTTCAACTAGAGTGAGGTAATAGTTCATTATTTGTAACAAACATAATTGTTTAAACAATTGATTGTTATTTTTAATAATATTCTCTTTGAATAATACTCAAAAGTTGCGTTTTTTGTTGAAATATTCAACTTTTTGTCAACTTTTAACTTAGAGCGAGGTAATGATTGATTTATTTCAACAAACATGATTGTTTAAACAAATCATTATTGTTTATAACTATTTTTCCCCATAGTAATGTTAGATATTTGCGATTTTTTTTTAAATTTTCTACCTTTTTGTCAACTTTTCACATTGAACGAGGTAATAATTCATGCTTGTAGTTAATCATAATTGTTTAAAAAAATAAATATTGTTTATAACCACTTTCTGCTATATTAATGTTAGATAGTTCTAGTTTTTTCTGAAATTTTTAACTTTCTTCCATTTTTCACTTCGAGAAGTAATAATTAATTCAAGTTTACAAAAATTATTGTTTGAATAATTTATTATTGTTTATAACTATCTTCTCCATAAGTAAAGCTATATAATTGCGGTTTTTTCTGAAATTTTCAATTTTTGTCCACTTTGTTCTTAAAGTGAGGTAATAATTAATCAAATCTAACAAACCTAATTACTTCAACAAATTATTATAATTTATAACTATCTTCTTTTTTATGAGTGCTAGAAAGTTGCAGTTTTTACTGATTTATTATTTGTGTGTCGAATGGAAAATTCAACAGTTTTGTGGAAAATTGATCTATTTTGTTAAAAATTAGTCTTTTTTTGGTTGAATTGAACTAGTTGAAAATTCGTTTTTTTTTATTGAAATTTAATTTTTAAACTGATTATTCAACTATTCCATTTTTGATCGAAAATTCATCTTTTTTACTTGAAAATTCAAATATTTGGTTGTAAATTAACTTTTTTGTGGAAAATTCAACTCTTTTGTAGAAAATTCGTCTTTATGTCTTAAGAATCCAACTTAGAAAATCCAGCTTAGAAAATTAATCTATTTGATTGAAAGTTAACTTTTTTTGTTAAAAATTCATATTTTTGGTTGAAA
This sequence comes from Andricus grossulariae, assembly GCA_011634705.1. Taxonomy (NCBI): domain Eukaryota; kingdom Metazoa; phylum Arthropoda; class Insecta; order Hymenoptera; family Cynipidae; genus Andricus; species Andricus grossulariae. Next base: position 2,802 of record JAABKJ010007727.1, read on the forward strand.
AAAAAATATTTTTGTAAAAGACTTCACTATTTAGATAAAAATTAAAGTATTTATTTGAAAATTGAAATATTTGGTAGATGGTGAACGTTTTTGTTTAAAAATAATATTTTTGTGATAAAAATTCAACTGTTATATATATATAATTCGTCTTTTTGTATTAGAAATTCAACAATTTTGTAAAAAATTAAACTAGTTGATTGAAAATAAACTTTTTTTGGTTAAAAATTCATATTTTTGGTTAAGAACCAAACTATTTTGGTAAAAAGTTTCAATATTTGGATCAAAATTAAACTATTTATTTGAAATTTAACGTTTCTGTTTGCAAATTATATTTTTGAAATAAGAATTTGTCTCTTTTGTTGGAAATGCATCTATTTTATTGAAAATTTGTCTTTTTGGGCAGTAAATTAATCTCTTTTTTTGAAAATTCATCTTTTTGGCTGTAGCTTCAACAATTTTGTTAAAAATTCGTCTTTTTTTTTTAATCTTGTTTTATTGTAATTGAATTTTTTTGTTGAAAACTCATATTTATAATTTAAAAAAACAAACTATTTTGGTAAAAAGTTTCACTATTTGGACAAAAATTGAACTATTTGGTAGAAAATTAAAGCTTTTGTTTAAAAATTCGTTTTTTTAAAATAATTCTACAGTTTCCTTGAATGTTTATATATTTTGTCAAAAAATCGTCGTTTATGGTAGAACAATAATCTTCTTGATATAAAATTCATCTTTTTGATTAAGAATTCAACTGTTTAGTTAAAATTAGTATTTTTTCGTTAAATTCATCTGGCTGAAAATAGTTTTTTTCTCTATTGAAATTAATTTTTAAACTGAAAATTCAACGATTCCAATTTTGGTTAAAAAAATATCTCTTTTGGTTGAAAACCCAACTATTTGTTTGAAATTTCACGTAATTTTTTGAAAACTTACCTTTTATTAGGAAATTCATCTTTGTAGATAAACAATTAAAATAATTGGTTGAAAGTTTAACTATTTTGTTGACAGTTTAATTATTTTGTCGGAAATTCAACTGTTTGTTAAAAGTTCGTCCTTTTTGATTAAAAAATCATCTTTTATAGTAAAAAAGTAATTTTTCTATAAATTCTTTGCTTAAAAATTCAACTTTTCGTCTTGAATTTTAATCTGTTTTTTTTTTTCAAACTTGACCATTTGGCTCAAAATGCATCTTTGTTGGTTGAAAGTTCAACTATTTTTTCAAAAACTTATTTCGTGAATAATTTAATTATTCTTGGTTCAAAAATTTGTTCTTTTGGATCGAAAATTCATCTTATATGGTAGAAAAGTCACCCTTCTTGTTCACGAATTTATCATTCTTGATTGGAAAATCTTTCTTGGCTGAAAATGAAGTTTTTTATTGAATATTCAAATGTCTACGAAAAAATGTCCCTTTTTGGCTAAAAAATTTAATCATTAGGTTGAAAGTTAAACTATTTTTTTGAAAACTTGTCTTCTTGGGGTGGAACTTTTTTTTGAAGAAAATCTTTTTTGGCCTCTTATTGAAATGGGTGACCCTCCGGATGTTAGATCCCTCGTTAGATCCCCTTCTAAGTTACCAAAAAAGATATTCCACTTTTTTAGTAACTTCATTACTTCTGAGAAACTCTCCAGTAGAGGAAAAATTGCTTTCAATCAAATATTTGGTTAATGAATTTCAAATGATCGAAAAATAATTTTGTTTTTTTTTTCTTACGTAGTAAAAGATTTCTAACAAGATTTACGTCACGCAGGGTAGTTTTACTTCCTGACGACGTCGTCGTTGTCGTCGATCGATCGCAATTTTCGTCAGTGACTCACGTAAGTAACAGGGTGTCCCCAGGATTGAGCACTAGGGGGTAGGTACATTAAACCAAGGGCGGATGACTAAGCCGGATTCCCCACGAAAAGTTTTTTGCTTTCTCGGAATCAAAGATACCCCATTGCTTTAACCTATTTCAATATTTAAGTAAGGATCATCATTAATAATGTAAACATAATATAAAACATAAAAGAGAAAAAATGGTTAAATTTTTATCAAAGTGACACTTATTGTATGTCTACAAGGGTGTTCCAAAAATGCATTGGAAATTCGTTTCTTCGAATTTTTATGCAAGGATAATCATTAATGATGAAAACATAATGTAAAACATAAAAGAGAAAAAATGGTTACATTTTTATCAAAGTCACACTTTTTGTATTTATAAAAGGGTGTTCCAAAAATGCATTGGAAAATTATTATTTTTTTGCATTTTCATGCCAGGATCATCATCAATGAGGTAAACATAATATAAAACATAAAAGAGAAAAAATGATCAAATTTTATCAAAGTGTATGAAAGTTACACTTCTCGTATGTCTACGAGGGTGTTCCAAAAACGCATTGGATTATGCAAGGATCATCATTAATGATGTAAACATAATATAAAACATAAAAGAGAAAAAATGATCAAATTTTTATCAAAGTGTAGCAAAACCACATTTTTTGTATGTCTACAAGGGGGGTCCAAAAATTCATTGGAACATTTTTTTCCTAGAATTTTCATGCCAGGATCATCATTAATGATGTAAACATAATATAAAACGTAAAAGAGAAAAAATGATCAAATTTTCATTGAAGTGTATCAAAGTCACACTTTTTGTATGTCTACGAGGGTGGTCCAAAAACGCATTGAAAACTTTTCTTTTCCGAATTTGTATGCAAGGATCATCATTAATGATTTAAACATAATATAGAACATAACAGAGAAAAAATGATCAAATTTTCATTGAAGTGTATCAAAGTCACAATTTTTGTATGTTGACGAGGGTGGTCCTAAAATGCATCGGAAATTTTTTTCTTCGAATTTGTATGCAAGGATCATCATTAATAATGTAGAAATAATATAAAACATATAAGAGAAAAAATGATCCAATTTTTATCAGAGTGTATCAAAGTCACACTTTTTGTATGTCTACGAGGGTGTTCCAGAAACGCATTGGAATTTTTTTTCTTCGAATTTCTATGCGAAGGTCATCTTTAATGATGTAAACATAATATAAAACATAAAAGAGAAAAAATGATCAAATTTTTATCAAAGTGTAGCAAAGTCACACTTTTTGTATGTCTACGAGGGTGATCAAAAAATGCATTGGAAATTTTTTATTCCCGAATTTTTATGCAAGGATCATCATTAATGATGTAAACATAATATAAAACATGAAAGAGTAAAAATTATCAAATCTTTATCAAAGTGACACTTTTTGTATGTCTACAAGGGTGGTCCAAAAATGCATTGAAAAATTTTCTTTTCCGAATTTTTATGCAAGGATCTTCATTAATAGTGTAAGCATAATATAAAACATAAAAGACAAAAAATGATCAAATTTTTATCAAATTGTAGCGAAGTCACATTTTTTGTGTGTCTACGAGGGGGGGTCCCAAAATGCATAGGAAATTTTTTTTCTTGAATTTTTATGCAAGGATTATCATCAATGATGTAAACATAATATGAAACATAAAAGACAAAAAATGATCAAATTTTCTATCATAGTGTATCAAAGTCACACTTTTTGTATGTCTACGAGGGTGGTCCTAAAATGCATTACAAATTTTTTTCTTCGAATTTGTATGCAAGGATCATCATTAATGATGTAGACATGATATAAAACGTATAAGAGAAAAAATGATCCAATTTTTATCAAATCTTTAACAAAGTCACAGTTTTTGTATGTCTACGAGGGTGATCAAAAAATGCATTGAAAATTTCTTGATCTCGAATTCTTATGCAAGGATCATCATTAATGATGTAGACATAATATAAATCATATAAGAGAAAAAATGATCCAAATTTTATCAGAGTGTATCAAAGTCACACTTTTTGTATGTCTACGAGGGTGTTCCAAAACCGCATTGGAAATTTTTTCTTTAAATTTCTATGCGAGGATAATCATTAATGATGTAAACATAATATAAAACATAAAAGAGAAAAAATGATCCAATTTTCATCAAAGTGTATCAAAGGCATACTTTTTGTATGTCTACGAGGGTTGTCCAAAAATGCATTGGACATTTTTTTTCCTGGAATTTTTATGCGAAGATCATCATTAATGATGTAAACATAATATAAAACACAAAAGACAAAAAACGATCAAATTTTCATCAAAGTGTATCAAAGTCACACTTTTTGTATGTCTACGAGGGTGGTCCAAAACACGTATTACCCATAAAAAAGGTGGGTTTGTAAATTTAATTCAGAATCGTCAATTTTAGATCAATCGAGTTGAAACTCAACATTTATCTTCACAATTAGTCATTTTTATAAAAAAATACATATATTTTCAACCAAATTTAGAATTTTCATAGGAATTTCCAACAAAAGAAATGCATTTTTAACCAGTAAGGTGAATTGGTCACCAAGAAGAATAATATTCTACCACAAAAGACAAAGTTTTAACAAAATACAGAAATTTTTAACCAAATAGCTGAATTTTCAACTGAAGAAAATAAATGTTGAGCCAAACATGGAAACATTAAATTTTCAGTTAAAAAAATTAATTTAAAGAAGAAAGAGAATTTTTAATAAAATATTAAAATTTGTAAGTAGAGAAATTTTTAACTAAACTAATGAAACTTCAACTGAAAAAATGGATTTTCAACCGAATAGTTGAATTTTCTACCAAGAAAGACAAATTATTAATAAAATATAGACAAATTTGAAACAAAATAGATGAATTTTTAATTAAACAGATGAATTTTCAGACATGAAAATTAAATTTTTATTAAAAAAGGTTCATCTTCGACAAAAAAGGGAATAGTTAAATTTTCAGTTAAACAACATTAATTTTCAATAACAAAACTAATTTTCAATCAAAGAAATAAAATTTTAACCAAAAAGATTAATTTTATACTAAAAAAGATTAATTTAAGAAAAGTATGAGTTTGCAACTATAAATTATATTCTTGAATAAATTAAAATTTTTAATTTTAAATAAATAAATTGTTGGTCCAAAACTGCATTGGATTTTTTTTTCGAATTTTTATGCAGATTGCCCGGAAATTTGTTCGAATCCAAAAAAATAAATATTTTTTTTGTTTTGAAAAAAAAAATGATTGAAACTCAACATTTCTCTTCAAAAGTAGTTACAGAATATGAACAAAATATTATTTCTCAAATATCACCCCCATAAGTCTGTTTTATAAGGTGAAAAAAAAACCCATAAGTGAAAAAATGGGGCTTGCGATTTTTTGGCGCTAATTATGATTTTTTGGGGGTTTTTCGAATACAAATTATTTTTAATACACAAAATACTACTTTATACTAATAATTGAATGTTTACATTAATTATTCAAACAATTAATTTTTTCTAAGCAATTTTCTTTTAGAATAGAGATAGAAAGTCGCGGTTTTTTCAAAATTTTTCCACTTTTTGTCGAATTTTTAATTATAGTGAGGTAACACTTAATTAATGTAAACAAACATAATTCTTTAAGCAATTTATTGTAATTGGTAATAATATTCTTTTTGAATAATGCTATATTCTTCTATATTATTACTAGATAGTTGCGGTTTTTTCTGAAATTTTTTACTTTTTGTACACTTGCCAATCAGAGTGAAGTAATAATCAATTCAAGATATCAAAAATAATTGTTTAAAAAATTTATTATTATTTTTAATAATATTTTCTTTGCTTGATGGTAGAAAGTTGAGGTTTTTCTGAAATTTTTAACTTTCTGTCCACCTTTTTAGTTATGAAAAAATAATAAATAAAAATTAAAGAGAATCATGTTTTAAAGAATAGCTTTCCTTTTTGTTAATATATTTTTCTGAAATAAAGTAGATATTTGAAATATTTTTAAAATTTTCTATATGGATCATATCAAATGTAAATTTTCCTTGAAATAGTTACAAAGATCCTTTTTGCTAAAGTTAATAGTAGTATTTATTATAATAAATTGTTTAAACAATTATGCTTGTTAACTTACTTTAATTAGTACCTAATTAAAAAGTGGACCAAAAGTTGAAGAGTTCAGGAAAAACCGCAAATTTTTAGCACTCATCTAAGAGAAATAGTTATAAACAATAATACATTGTTTAAACAACTGTGTTTGTTAACTTGCATTATTTATTACTTCAATAAGTAAAAAGTGAGTAAGGAGATATAGCATTATTCAAATTGAATATTATGAACAATTATAATGAATTGTTTAAACAATTAATTTTGTTAAATTTGGTCAATTATTTACCTCACTTTAATTAAAAATTGGAAAAAAATCTGAAAAAATCGCGACTTTCTAACTCTATTCTAGGAGAATATTGCTAAAAACAATAGAAAATAATTTTAATAATTTATGTAAAAATCTGATTATCAGTATAACAAAATAATTCAATTTTCAACCAAAGATATGAATTTTCAACGAAAAATGTAACAATTATTATTTGAATCGAAGATTTTATTTTTGAACAAAAAATATTGAATTTCTACCAAAGGACATGAATTTTCAAATCAGAAATAGAAATTTTCAACAACAAAAAAATAGATTTTTCAACAACAATTTTTTAGTCAGGAAAGAAAATTCAACCAAGTTGTTGAATTTTTAAGCCAAAAAGACAAATTTCCGAAAAAACGCTTGAATTTGCAAAAAAGTTAATTTTTAATCAAATAGTTTAATTTTCTCCTAAATTGTTGAATTTTCTACCAAATTGCTTAACTTTGAACCATAAGGATGATTTTTCTATCAAGAAGATTAATTTTTTCCAAAAAGAAAAATTTTCAAAAAAATGCATCTTTTCAACCAAAAAAACAGGAATTCACAACCAAAAATATAATAGTAAACTTTTCAACCAAAAAGATTTAAAGAATTGACTTTCAAACAAAAATAATTGGTTTTTCTTAACAGGTCCTATTTTTTCAGTTTGCTTGTGATAAATAAATATTTATATAATTTGATTGACTAATCAATAATAGTTTTAATAACAATTGAAGTTAATTTTTATTACTATTCAAATTTAATTTTTCACTGATCACTTTTTGATTTCGGACTTCACTAAATTTTAGATTATAATAAAAATATTGGTTATAAAATCATGAATTTAATATAAAAATAACAATAACCAATAATTGGAAGCCAAAAATTAAAGGAAAAGAAATTTTCATAAAATTCTCTATTTTCAATTTTGTAACTCAATTTTAAAACAAACAAAAAAATGTAATAATTTGTCCATTTTAATTATTCGATTGTAGTCTATCATTCAATGGATCTGTTAAATCTACAAGGTTTCATTAATTATTGACTTTTCATCCTGAAACCTTTGAACTGATTTTTAGCGAATGATGTTCACTCCTTTTATTCGATTATTTAATTATAATATTCAATTTAATTCCTGAATCAGACAAAAGAGATTGAAATCGATTATACAGAATTATCTGATAATTCTCTTAAAAGGAAGAACTTTTGATAACAATACCTTTTTTGGACAAAATATTTTAAATAAAATTAAAGATTTTTTAATTTTAAATTTTTTTATAAATTACCTAAAATTACATAATTTACCTGTACATTATTTTTAAAACACATTATGCTTCGAACCGAGAAAAAATCAGTGAAAAAGATCAATCTTCGACCAAAAATAGAATAGTTAAATTTTCAGTTAAAAAAATTAATTTCCAACAGAAAAAAAAGAATTTTCAATAGTATACTTAAAATTTAATTACATAAATTATCAGCTAGTGATAAAATAGTTAAATTTTCATTAAAAAAAAAAACATTTTAACTAAATAAATTTGCAACGAAATAGTAGAATATTTTTAATCAAGAAGAGTAAATTTCTATTAAAAAAAGAAATTGTTGATAAAAATTGAATAGTTGAATTTTCAGTTCTGAAGATTAATTTTTAACTAAAATAATGAATCTTCAACCGAAACAATCAATTTTTAATCAAAAAGTTGAATTATCAACCCAGAAGATTAATTTTTCAGAAAACAAGATAAATTTTCAACTAAAAAATATAAATTTTCATCCAAAAATAGAATAGTTAAATTTTCAATTAGAAAAATAACAACGAAAAAAATTAAGTATCAAATAGTGAGATTAAATTTCAGTCGAAAAAGATTAATTTTAGACCAAAAATGAAATAGTTGAATTTTCATTTAAACAATTAATAATTATTGAAAAAAAATTTTTTTCAATCAAAGAAATAAATTTTCAACCAAAAAGATAATTTTTCAACCAAGAAGCTAAGTTTAAAAAAAAAAAAATAATTTTCTATCAAAAAAGATCTTTCAGTTTCAATAAAGAAAAAAAAATTATCCAAAATGTTGAATTTTCAAGTCAAAAAGACAGATTATCGTCAATAAATTTTCGACTAAATAAAAAAAAAATTCAAGCAAAAATTGAATAGTTACATTTTCAGTTAAAAATGTTGTTAAAAAACTGAATTTTCAACCGAAAATATAATTATATCGATTATGTTATTATTTAATTTAGTAAAAAAAATATTTTCTACGAAATATTACAATTTTCATCCACTGAGATTGAATTTCTATCAAAAAATATAAATTGTTCACAAAAAATGGAATAGTTGAATTAACAACTACAAAAGTTACCATTTTTTTCGTAAAATTCAATTTTTCGAACAAAAAAATGTTCTTGAAATTTTTCAAGTATGTTAATGACTTTAAAGAATTTAAACTATAATGATAAATCATTAGCCAAAAAAAAATAGTTTTCTAAACCAAAAGATTAATTTTTAGCATTAAAGATAAATTGTAAACAAAATACATGAAATTTCAACGGAAAAGATCAAATTTCAATTAAAAAAAGAACATTTAAATTTTTAGTTAAAAAAA
>JAABKJ010007728.1:0-11622 GCA_011634705.1 Andricus grossulariae
AGGACGAATATAGCCCAAAATAAAATTAAATCGCTAATCCCAATCCTTGGAGGGTTAACTGATAAAAATGTCCAATTCATAAACTTACATTTGAAAATTTGTTAATTTTTTAGTTTTTGATTGATAACAAAATGTTGAAATCACTTTAGTTTATCGTAAATGTGTAGTAAAGTTGAATGATGAATATTGCTTGAAACTAGAATATGTTAAAAGACAAAGAAGGAAGCTTAGAGTCTGAATATTGATTTTTAATTTAAAAAATGCAAATAAAATCATAACATTATTTTAAATTCGATTATGTCTGATTTTATTGCATCTTTGCATTTTTGTATTGAAAAAATCAGGTAAAATGTATCATTCCTTGAATTGAAAATAAGAATCCAATGCATAAGTAATCCAATTTGAAAATTAATAAAATAAATGGCTCTCAGATTAAAACGAAAAGTAATATACATTTAATTAAATATATGTATGTATTAAAAAAATTAGCTCAGGCAAAGAAGAGTGTAGTAAATATAGGACGAATTTAGCCCAACATGAAATTAAATCACTGATGCCGTTCTTTGAAGGGTTTCTGGAAAAATTTTCGAATTTGTTCCAACATTTTTTAATTTTGAAGTTTTTTAACAGATAAACAATTTTTTGAAATTATTCGCGTATATAGTAAATGTGTAATAATGTTGAATGAAGAAGAGTTTTTCAAAGTAGAATTTTGTGAAAGAGAAAGAAAGAACCTTAGGATATAAATATTAATTTTTAATGAAGAAATTCAAAGAATAATACTTTTTTGTTTAATTATTGCATACTTTAAGCATTGTCTGAATTTCAAAATCTTGTTGGTTTATTTCAAATCTGCTGTATCGCTTCTCATGTATTTTCTTCGGGTGTTTTTCTCTGAATCAAACCAATAATTACTAATTTTGAATACAGAAATACGAAGTAATAAAAGTCGTTTTATTTCAATAATCGTTTCACGTATCAAAAACATAATTGCAGGAAAGAATTCATAAACAAAAGGGCACTCGCGATGAAAGAGCTTTTTTTAGAATAGGATTCATCATATTATTTATAATTATTATAATAGACAAGAAGATATTACGTAACAGTAGGTCGTTCGCCCAAAATAAACAAATTAATCGACGATTTTGGTATGTGAAAAGTTTTTGCATTTCTTTAGAAGAAAATACACTAAATATGCATTACATAGTTATCAATATTTGAAATTCATTTGATTTGAAGAAAGGAAAACATCTGAACCAAATTGAGTTTCGATATTGTTCTAAGAATTTATAAAAAGAATATGAAATACTGCGAGAGAAGTATTTTTCTGAAATATACAAAACTCGAAATAACAAATGGTTCTAACTTACGAAATATTTTATTTTGAACGAAAAATTAGTTAAAATTTATTAAAAAAACATTCTAATACCAAAAATATTTCAATAAAATTTGAATTTTGCCTTTTATATGCCAGGAGACAAGACGTTCCAAAATCACTTCAAAAAGTAAAGTATTAGTAAAAATGAACGCATAAGTTAACCATGAAAAAATGAAGTTGCATAATTATTTACGTAATAAACCAGCAAAAAGTATAACCTGGAAAAGGCATTGATTGATTGATTTATTGATTGACTGATTGATTCTGTTTGAGGAATCTCTTAGATTTCGAAAATGTAAAATTGAAGAGGATTCTTGTATCTCAAAAAATGTTGCTCATAGTGGGCACAAAATGACCCCTGAATTTTGTTAGAATTGAAATAAAATATGGATCAATAGAAATTAATTTTTGTCTTTCATTGTATCTGATTTTATCGAAGCAAATGACTGAAGTAATTGTTAATTAAAAAGAATATTAAAAATATTATTGAAGAAATATAAAAATACATATGAAGCATCTTATAAAAATAAATTCTGCATTTTAAATTATAATTTTTGGATTAAATAAATCAGGTAAGATTCACAACTCCTCTGATTGAAAATCGAAAGAAAGTTATGGAGTTAGAATTCAATGTAAAAGTAGTCCAGTTAAAAAACAAATTAAAGGAAAATATGTTATTCTGATATTGTTATTACCATAAAAATCCTTTTCGCTGTTGCCTACTTGATAAAATTGTTCTTAAATTCAAACATTTTAAAATTTTATACAAATTGCAAGTTCTTAAGTTTATAAATAATTTTAAAAAACAGTTTAACCCTTCATGTACAGAATTCCAGATTTCCAAATGATATCAACTAATTTTGAATTTAGAAATTTAAAGATACAAAAATGTTTTCATTTGGATTACCCTTTCATGTATCAAATATCTTAGTATATAGAAGAATATGTATAAATATATAAATAACTTGAAAAAGTAAAGTTTTGGTACACACATACCCACAAAATAACCATGAAAATAAGAAATTCCACAACCAGCAATGCAATAAATCAGTGAGAAACATAGTATGGGAAGGATATAAATTTCCATTACGTGTTAGTTTATAGGTAGGAATCATGCATAAATGACATTTTTTGTAATAAGTTCATGTATCATAAAATCAAAATAAAAGATTCGCCATCTGCCATTTTTTTAAAGAGGCCAAGAACAAGTTTCTATGTTGAATTTAAGAGACACATATTGTCAATTAAAAAGATAAAATATTCCAAATATTATTCACGATGTATAGAAATAGAAATAAAGTATTTTACTGAATTGTATTGTACATTTTCAATCATAAGGTAAATAATGTTTAAATATTTGGATATGATATTCCTATTATTATTATAAAAATCTTTATCACTGCTGACCCTAAATCTTGAATTTTTCGTAAATTCAAAGAATTTAAATTTTGATAGGAATTGCAAGTTCTTTATTTTATGAATAATTCAAAACAAAGTTTAACCCTTCACGTATGGAGGATTAGCTCTAGGAAAAGACAATGCAAGCAAAAAGGGCTACTCGCGGTGAATGAGCTTTTTTCTTAGATCTGAATGAAAAATAATATACATGTAACTATATAATACATATATATGTATATTTTACGCAAATCAGATTAGGCAAAAGAAAATGAAGTAAATGTAGGACGAATATAGCCCATTATATATAATTAAATCGCTGATCCCAATCCTTGAAGTCTTACTGAATAAAGTTGAAATTCATGATCTTAAATATAAAATTTTATGATTTTTAGTTTGTTAATTGATAAAAATTATGTTCAAATTATTCGCGTGTATAGTAAATGTGTAAAAAAGTTGAATGAAGAATAATTTTTAAAAGTAATATTTGTTAGGAGAGAAAGAAATAGCCTCTAGGATATAAATATTAATTTGTAAAAGAAATCCAAATAATAACTCTTTTTTTTAATTTATTGCGTACTTCAGGCATTATCTTAATAATCAAATCCTACAGGTTCATTTCATATCTCCTTTTTCGCTTTTCCTGCAATTCCTTTAGATGCTTTTCTCTGATCCTATATGATATTTAGCAATAATTTCGAATTTAGAAATTCAGTGAAACAAAAATCTTCACCTTTGGATTACCCTTTCACGCACCAGAAATATCAATGTAGGGAAGAATATATAATTTAATAAATAACACGGAACACTCGCAATAAAAAAATATTATAACCATATTATTTATATGGACGTTTATAAAAAATTAACAAATTATCGATGAATTCGGTCCATGAAAGTTTTTCATTTTTTGAGAATAAAATGCACTTAATTTGCATTATTTAGTCTTTAACATTTTAATTATTTACAATGTTATATTTATGAGAGAAATGTCTCTATATAAATTACCAAATTTGTGCAGGAAAATAATTTGTTTAAATAAAAGGGAAAAATCTGAATTAATTAATTTACCACATTGTTCATATAAAATCATAACATTGTTGTAAATATTGCCTATTTCGAGCATTGTCTTAATTTTGATAACCTTCATGTTTATTTCAAATCTGTTTTTTCGATTCTTATGTAATTCCTTCAGATGCTTTTCTCTGATTCAGGATGATAACTACTAATTTTGAATTTAGAAATTTGAAGAAAGAAAAAACATTCCATTTGGATTATCCTCTCACGTACGAAATATCTTAGTGTATAGAAGAATATATAATTTAATAAATAATAGGTCAATCGAGATGAAAGAGTTTTTTCTTAGAATAGGAAGTTTGCCCAAAATAGAAAAATTAATGGATGATTTTTGTCTACAAAAGTTCTTAGGATTTTTTGAGCAGTAGGCAAAATGACCCCTGCCTTTTTTTACAAATAAACAAAAATGTGGGTAGGTAGAAATTAATTTTAGATCTTCCATTATATCTGATTTTATAGCAGCAAAAGGCACACATCTTTCAAATTTGCTTTTTTGATTCTTATGTAATAACTTCAGATGCTTTTCTCTGATTTCAGATGATAACTTTCTTGACTTGAAGCTGGATATTGTTATTATAGTTTTTGACTGAAATTATATGTCGAAAAATCTTGAAACAAAACAATGTATACCTACGAATCAAAAAGATTTAATATTGCAACTTTTTAAAGGAATAAGGGCATAAGATAGATTTCTCATAATTAATTGTTTACAATAAAAATTCGAAACTGGACAACTTAGTTAACAGCAAAAAAAATTAATAATTTTAAAGTGGAAAACTTACACAGTGAACAAAAGGTTATAGAGTTATGTCTATAACAATACTCAAAGAAACCATGTCATTTTATATATGAATATTGCCCGATATATAGAGAACACGTATTTTTGATAAAAATATCATGCATGATGCTCTTCTACATAAAAGAACTTGTTTTCTGTGACATGAGGTAAATGTCACAAATAATATTTTGCATCCGCTTCATTACCTCTCATTATGACGCAATTGACTAATCACGGTGTTACCAGTAGAGAATTTCTAAAATAACTAGAAAAAGTAAAGTATTGGTATACAGAAACACACAAAATAATCATGAAAAAATTAAGTTCTATAATAAATCACATAATAAATCAGCGAAAAACATAATATGGGAAAATGATAAATTTTCGTTACATTTTAATTTTTTAGGTAGGACTCTCATGCATCGCTGACTGTCACTGATATTCTTGTAATAAATTTAGACATCATAAAAACAAAATAAAAATTGCGTCATCTGCAATTTTTGTACACATCCCAAGAACATGATACCCTCTTCAATTAAATTGAAACGAGTTCACTTGTATGTATTTTAAAGAAATGTTCCTTGTATTGAACAGAATAATTACCCCTGAAAATTTTTTTGAATTGAAAAGAAATATGGCTACGTAGAAAGTAGTTCTACATCTTCGATGATATCTGATTTTATTGTAAGACCTGACAACAATAATTTTCATTTAGAAAGAATATAAAAAATATTATTGAAGAAATATAGAAATAGAAACAAAGTATTTTACTAAATACAATTGTAAATTTTTTATCATATTTTTTTTTAATAAATCAGGTGAACGTTATAATTCCTCTAATTTACAATCGATAGAAAGTCATTGAGTTGAAATCCAATGTACAAGTAATCCAATTTAAAAATAAATAAAATGAAAAATATATCAATATATTGTTATTGTTATAAAAATTTATATCCTTCTTTACCCCTTTAATAGACTTTATTTTAAATTCAAAGATTTTGAAATTCCATATAAATTTCAAGTTCTTGAATTTATAAATAATTCACAAAGAAAAGTTTAACCCTTCACGTATGGATGATTAGCTCTAAGAAAAGACAATACAAACAAAAAGGGCTACTCGCGATGAATAAGCTTTTTTCTTAGATTAGAAAAAAAAAATGTACATATAATTATGTATATCTACGTATTACAGAACTAAGATTAGGCAAACTTAAATTAAGTAAATTTAGGACGAATATAGCCCAAAATAAAATTAAATCGCTAATCCCAATCCTTTGAGATACTTTGATTTATTATATATACTTATACGATACTTTGAGATACCCAATCCTTTGAGAACTGATAAAAATGTCCAATTCATAATCTTACATTTGAAAATTGGTCAATTTTTTAGTTTTTGATTGATAACAAAATTTTGAAATCACTTGAGTTTATCGTAAATGTGTAGTAAAGTTGAATGATGAATAATGCTTGAAACTAGAGCATGTTAAAAGATAAAGAAAGAACCTTAGGGTCTAAATATTGATTTTTCATAAAAAAATCTATGAAGAAATATAGAAATAGATACAAAGTATCTTATTAAAAGGAATTGTGCATTTTCAATTATAATTTTTGGATTAAATAAATCAGGTAAGATTCGCAACTCTTGGAATTGAAAATCGAAAGAAAGTTATGGTATTAGAATCCAAGGTGTAAGTAATCCAATTAATAAACAAATTAATGGAAAATATGTTCTTCTGATATTGTCACTACCATTAAAAATCCTTTTCACTGTTGCCTACTTGATAAAATTTTTCGTAAATTCAAACATTTTTAAATTCGATGCGAATTTCAAGTTCTTAAGTTTATAAATAATTTAAAAAACAGTTTAACCCTTCACGTATACAATTCCAGACTTCCAGATGATATCAACTAATTTTGAATTTAGAAATTCAAAGATACAAAAATCTTTTAATTTGGATTACCCTTTCAAGTATCAAATATCTTAGTATATAGAAGAATATGTACCAATATATAAATAACTTGAAAAAGTAGTTTTTGTATACACAAACCCACAAAATAACCATGATAATAAGAAATTTCATAACAAATCACGCAATAAATCAGTGAAAAACATAATATGGGAGGGGTATAAATTTCCATTGCGTGTTAGTTTACAGGTAGGAGTCATGCATCACTGACATTTTTTGTAATAAATTCAGGTATCATAAAATCAAAATAAAAGTTCCGTCATCTGCAATTTTTGTAAAGTGGCCAAGAACAAGATTCCATGTTCAATTAAAGAGACACATATTGTCAATTAAAAATGTAAAATATTCAAAACATTATTAAAGAAATATAGAAATAGAAATAAAGTATCTTACTAAATTGAATTGTACATTTCTAATTCTGAGGTAAATAATGTTAAAATATTTAAATATAGTATTGTTATTATTATTATAAAAATCTTTATCACTGCTGACTCTTACTATTGAATTTTTCGTAAATTCCAAGAATTTAAAATTTGATAGGAATGGCAAGTTCTTGAATTTATAAATAATTCAAAACAACAGTTTAACCCTTCACGTATGGAGGATTAGCTATAGGATAAGACAATACAAGCAAAAAGGGCTACTCGCGATGAATGAGCTTTTTTTCTTAGATTAGGACAAAAAATATATAATTATATGTGCATATTATGTATATTTTATGAAAATAATATTAGGCAAAAGAAAATGAAGTAAATGTAGGACGAATTTAGCCCAATATATATATAATTAAATCGCTGATCCCAATCCTTGAAGGCTTTACTGAAAAAAATTTTAATTCATGATCTTAAATATAAAATTGTATGATTTTTAGTTTTTTAATTGAAAAAAATTATGTTCAAATTATTTGTGTGTATGGTAAATGTGTAACAAAGTTGAATGAAGAATAATTTTTAAAGTATCATTTGTTAAAAGAGAAAGAAAGAACCTTAGGATATAAATATTAATTTGTAAAAGAAATCCAAAGAACACTTTTTTAAATTATTGCGTACTTTAAGCATTGTTTCAGTTTTCAAATCCTTCAGGTTAATTTCATATCTGCTTTTTCTTGTCTGATGCAATTCCTTCAGGTGCTCTTCGCTGATTCTAGATAATATCTAGTAATAATTTCGAATTTAGAAATTCAATTAAACAAAAATCTTTACCTTTGGAAGCCGTTTGACGCACCAGAAATATCAATGTAGCGAAGAATATGATTTAATAAATAACAGGGGGCACTCACAATGGAAGAGCTTTTTTTAGAATATAGGACTCACCATATTATTTATAATGACGTTTATCAAAAATTAAAAAATTAGCGATGAATTCGGTCTATGGAAGTTTGTCATTTTTTTAGAGTAAAATGCACTTAATTTGCATTATTTAGTCTTCAACATTTGAATTCTTCACAATGTTATATTTATGAGAGAAATATTTCCAAATTTTTGTAGGAAAATAATATGCTTAAAAAAAAAGGAAAACATCTGAATGAACTAAATTACCATATTGATCCAAGAATTTATAGAAAGAGGAAATACTGGGAGAAAAATAAAGTTGAAAAATAAACAAAACCTATGCATTGCAAGGAGAATTATAATATTTCTCTATTATTATAGTGTTCCTTGTAAATCAATATTTTCCTTACTGAAAGCATTCGAAAGAATTGTATGCTCAAATCATAAATTCATTTTAAAAATGCATAAATGAACAGAGAAATACCTGATATATTAATTTTTAGTACAAACGAATAGTATAAGTTTTACCTGAAAAAATATTGTATTTTGAACCAAAAATAAATTAAACTCTATAAAAAAAAAACATTTTTATACTCAACATAACATAAGTAAAGTATTGGTATACGCCAACCCATAAAATTAATAAGCATGCGAAAATGAAGTTCTATAAAAAGTCACGTAATAAATTAGCAAAAAATATAATAAGAAAAAGGTTTTGATTGGTTGATTGCTAAATTTTTTTAGAATTGAGATAAAATGTAAAAAAGCAGCAAATTACAAAAATAATTGCCAATTGAAAAGAATATTTAAAGTATTATATGTTCCTATGATATTATTGTTATTATAAAAATACTTATCATTTTTTCTCATCAATAGAATTGTGTTCAAATTCAAAAATCTTCCAATTCGACCAGAATTGTAAGTTCTTGAATTTATAAATAATTTAAAAGAAAAAAACAGTTCAACTCTTCACGTATCGAGGATTAGTTGTAGGAAAAAACAATACAAGCAAAAGGGGCTACTCGCGATGAATGAGCTTTTTTTAAATCAGGACCAAAAAATATACATATTTAGACATATTTTGTATACAAAGATTAGTCAAATGAAAATAAAGTAAATGTGGGACGAATTTAGCCCAATATAGAATTAAATCGCTGGTCCCAATCCTTGAAGGGTTTACTGCAAGAAAATAACATTCATAACCTTGAATATAAAGTTTTATAATTTTTAGTTTTTTAAATGACAAAAATTATGTTGAAATTATTCGTGTTTATGGTAAATGTGTAATAAAGTTGAATCAAGAATAATTTTTGAAACTGAAATTTTTTAAAGAGAACGAAAGAACCTTAGGATATATCCATTATTTTTTAATAACGAAGTCGAAAAAAGAATCAATTTATTTAAACTATTGCCTACTTTAATCATTGTCTTACTTTTGAAATCCTTCATGTTTCAGACGCTTTACTCTGATTTCAGGTGATAAATATACTATATTTAAACTTATAAATTCAAAGAAACAATAATCAATTAATTTCGATTACCCTTTCGCGTACATAAAATCTCATCTTAGGGAAGAATATATAATTTTTATTTATTAGGATAATGTTTCCGTAAAAATTACAAAGTTTGTATACAAAAATAATTTATTTAAAAAATAGGAAAACAGCTGAAGCAAATTAAATTTACATACTGTTCTAAAAATGACAAACAAAATAAAAAATATTAATACTCTAGTCTTCCTTGTAAGTCAATTTTTTTATTACTAAAAGCATTTAAAAAAGTTGTTTACTCAGATCCTCTGCAGAAAAAAATTAATAAATAAATAGAGAAATGCCAAATTTATTAACCTTCAGTACTAACAAATGGTAAAATTTTTGTCTAAAAACATGTTTTATTTCGAACTCAAATAAATTAAACTTTATTAAAGAACATTTTCATACTAAACCTATTTTGATCAAATCTGAAATCGTCATTATTTTTGTGCCAGGAGTCATCAACCCAGGTTATGAAATCAGGTTACCAGGATAATCGAACCTTTTCTACCCCTGATCCGAAAGGAGCAGGTTACTAGTTTAAATTATATGATTATGACGTCTTGGTCTGTGTTTGGCTTTCTTTGTCATGTAAAAAGTCAACTTGACAGATAACCCCAGAATAAAATTAAAAATGTAGAAATACGTTAGTTCGATGTAATATTATCAATTTTCTTTTTCAAAATATAAAATTGCTATTGTTAGGCTTCATGAAATGTTGGAGTTGTATTTATCAAAAATTAAAACTTATACCTTATGGATGATTTGAATTAATTCTTGACTTGAAGTTGGATATTGTTATTATAGTTTTTGACTCAAGCTAGACGTCGAACAGTATTGGAAAAGACATGGTCTACCTACGAATAAAAAATATTTAATATTGCAACTTTTTAAATAAATAAGAGCATAAGATTCATTTCTCCTCTTGAATTTTTAAGTAAAAATTCGGAACTGGACAACTTGAATAACAGCAAGCAAAAATAATAATTTTAAAGTGGAAAACTTTAATATTGAATAAAAGGTTAGAAAGTTATGTCAATAAAAGTACACAAAGGCACCATGACAGTTTATGTGAATATGACCTGATAAACCAAAATAAAATAATAAGCATGAAAAAAGGGGAGTCCATAATATATAATGCAATAAATCAGCGAAAAACCTAATATGGGAGAGGAATACATTTCCATTACATGTTAGTTTATAGGTAAGACTCATGGATCACTGAAATTTTTGGTAATAAATTTATATATTATAAAAACAAAATTGAAATTGCCTCATCTGCCATCTTTTTACAGAGCCCAAGAACATGATTTCATCTTCAATTAAATTGAAGCGAGGACTTGAATCTTAAAGAAATTTTCCTTGTAGTGGAAAAAATTACCTCTGAATTTGTTGAGAATTGAAAAAAATGTGGCATAGGTAGAAACTACCACATCTTCGATTTTATGTCTGATTTTATTGCAGCAAATAACAGCAGTAATTGTCAATTGAAATAATATTAAAAATATTATTGAAGAAATATAGAAATAAAAACAAAGTGCATTATTCATTTTTTAAATAACATGAAAATATATTAATATGATATTGTTATTATTATAAAAATCTTCGTTACTGCGTTCCCCTTGATAGTTTTTTGTAAATTCAAAAATTTCTAAATTCAATACGAATTGCAAGTTGAATGAAAAATCATTGTTGAAAGTAGAATTTGTTAAAAGAGAAAGAAAGAAACTTAGGATATAAATATTAATTTTTAATAAATAAATTCAAAGAATAATACTTTTTTTGCTGATTTATATTTGCCTACTTTAAGCATTTTAAAATCCTTTACCTTTATTTCAAATCTGCTTTTTCGCTTCACATGTGTTTTCTTCAGGTGTTTTTCTCTGAATCCAAATAATAATTGCATACCTGTTTTAAATATAGAAATACAAGAAACAAAAGAAGTTTTCTTTAAATTACCCTTTCAGGTACCTAAAATCTCAATGTGAGGAAGAATATATATAATTTAATAAATATGAGGGCACTCGCGATGAAAGAGCTTTTTTCTCACAATAGGACTTATCATATTATTTATAAGAATTACTATAGACGAGAAGAAAAGTAGAATATAAAAAAGGCATTGATTGATTGATTCCGTTTGAGAAATATCTTAGATTTCGAAAATGTAAAATTGAAGAGGGTACTTGTATCTCCCAAAATGTTCCTTATAGTGGACGCAAAATGA
>JAABKJ010007729.1:0-11622 GCA_011634705.1 Andricus grossulariae
TTCGTTCTTCGTCCATTGAACCACCCCAAACGAGTAGAGTGGAACCGGGACGGCAAGCATGTTAGTCGCAGATACCTATATATAGAAAGAGAGGTTCCTTCGATTTTCGACTTTGAAACAGCATCGGAGTCTCACAGCAGGAACATTCCCGGAACGTGTAAAATGTCCGCTGCTTGCGAACGTTACAAGAACGTTCCACTGGGACCTAACGGGAACGTTCCATTATTGTTATTTTTAACAACAATTATTTCGTAAACCGTAATAGATAGGTAAAAATAGATGTCATTTTTGAGTTTTGAGTACCTTATATATTAAACTATAATATGATATCCATATCATAAACTGACATCGATTTTGATCTATCACTTACGGCTTACGCGATATTCATTGATAATAATAACAATAACGGTAATGTATATTTAGAATGTTCCAGTGGAATGTTCCCAAACCGCGGACATTTTACACGTTCCGGGAACGTCCCGAAAGATCCCGCGGAACGTTCCAGGAACGTTCAGTGCTATTAGGGAGCGTAATAGTTTCTCTTTCACCATAGTGGACAAAACCATAGGTACCTCTGAGAATAACTTTCCTGACAAAGTTGCGAACTTGCGGAAGTCATGAGTAGTGAAAATAGAGATTTTTCCGTCAGAGGAAAAATCTCCGAATGGTGGTAATTTAAATGCTCGATTTTTTTTTTAAATAGAAAATTTAATTTCTTTCGAATTACAGGCAATTTCATTAAGCTAAAAATAATTATGGAAGAATAAAGACCATTAATTAAATAAAATTTTCAATGTTTTGATGAAAAGAAACTAGCACATGCTGAATCAGCTGATTTCTCTCAAAGTAATGTATACATGAGTTTCGGGTGTTTCCTGTTTTGTCTCGGTTCTCACACAAACTAATGTTTTCGTGCACACGAGGTAAGTGTTTTTGACAGTTGTTAACATAATAAATTATCATGAACAAGCATGTCCATTATCATTATTCAGAAGCAACTATAGAGGATATGTTTCGTGTTATGCCGCCTACGCTTTCGTAAAGACGTGCCGTAAGACTCATACTGGCTGCTGTTTGCAAAAGCATAATATTTTTATGTTAACAAATATCAAAAAAACTTACCACCTGTGCAAAAAAAAATATCATTTTGTTGAAAGAGAGATACAAATCAGGGAATATCCAGAACGTATGCACACAGATCTTAAAACGAAGTCATAATATGATTTGGGATGGGCCTGTTTCTTTTCATGAAAACATTGAAAAGTGCATTCAAATTGCCGCCATTCGGAGATTTTTCCGCTAACGGAAAAATCTCTATTTTCAGAACGCATGACTTGCGCGAGTCCGCAACTTGCGGATCTGCAATCGTGTGAAAGGGCCCTCAGGATGCCTCATTACGATCGGACCTCTCCTTCTGCCATATGCGATACACAACGAGGTACGATCTCATACGATAGACAGAGAGGCGTGGAAATGATCATTTTATATGACTATCTAATATTGTAAAAGAAGAGGTCCAATCACAATGAATCATCGAAATCCCAAACCACACAGAATACCTTCTACTTTAAAGACCGTGATGACTTTAGAGATCTGTCACATTTATTGTCACGGAGAGCTATATTTGCATAATTTATGGTTAAATTGTCCGTGAACAGATAATTGAGAAGTTATACATATTGCGAATGTAAACACTCGCCTTTTTCACCAGTAAAGACAAACATGTTGGGTCATTGCAAAAAACAATGACAGTTACTCTTAACTCACGGTAATATTCTCTGTTTACCCATTAGTGCAGGTAATAGCAGAGAGATTACATCGAACATGGGTAATATTTATCTTCTACCTACACCAGCGGGTAAAAATACGGAATTAACTGCAACAAAATTTACTCCTAGTTTTTTCTGTGTGTGACTGGTCAGAAAAATAATGTTGGAAAAACCCCTACCCCTTTCCTAACGCCTCATGGGTGACGGGAAGACACCCCTGGGACTGGTCACAGAAATAATATAAGGTCGCACCGCTACCCCTTTTCCAATGCCTTATGAAGGGTGGAAAGGCACCCCTGTGACTGGTCACAGAAATAATGTTGGTTAAACTTCTACCCCTTTCCAACGTCTCGTGGAGGGGGAAAAGGCAAGATCAAGGCATGAAATTTTCATATTCAGCATCAAATATTTTTAAAACTTTTACTCGTATGAAAAAAATTGATGGGACATAAAATGTGTATTTTAACAAGGTTTACAACTTTTGCTGAAATTATTTTTCAACATTTTTAATCGTTCTTTAGTTGCACGGGAAAACCCACGATTATTACGGGGTTTTTGTGGCTTTTACCAAGAAAATCAAATTTGCGCCAATTTTAACCGTGATTTTTGTAATCAGCGCGTCAAAATACAAAAATATATATGAACTATCAAAAAAATCGGAGGTAAGCTCTATTCGGAACTTTAGCAAAAATTTCTTATAGGAACGGAAAACTATCCAAAATTTCTTTCCCGAAATTTTTACCAGGAATTCTGGTTAAAAATATTCGGCATTAGAATAAATGACAGTTGAAAGAGCTGTGGAATTAACAACGGAAAAATAAAAGATTGAACGACTATTTTAGTGAATCGGTTTCTTTTAAGAAAGCGGAATGGATGATTGCCTTCTGATCTTTAACAAATCCAAGCTCAAACCGGAATTTTGGTGCTGTTACGTTGACGACCAATTTGTCATCTGGAGACATGGACTAGATGAACTACACAAGTTCTTCGATTTCATCAATCAATTATACCCTAATATCAAGTTCACCATGGAAATTGAACAAAACGGAAAATTGCCTTTCTTGGACGTACTAGTTTATAAAAAATCTAATGACACATTAGAACATGAAGTTGACAGAAAACCCACCCATACAAACAGATACCTACATGCCTTCTCCCTCGTGTACAGAGCAGTCTCCATAACAGATAAAGATAACTTACGAAAGGAAATGAAAAATGTTAAATAAATCCTAATACAGAACAATTACACAAATAACCACAATACCACAAATACCACACTTCTTGTGGTAAAGTCTATATTGAATATACCAGAAAAGCGGTGAGCCAACGTGTGAAGGAACGTGAGAGTAAAATCAGGCTAAAACATTTCACGCAATCAGCACTAGCTGAGCATCATATCGATATAGGACATAGCATTTTATTTGACAAAACAACCGTCATTGCAAAGCATACAATATTTTTCCAATAAAACATAGAGAAGCTATCGAAATCTCAAAACACCCTAATAATATCAATAGGGACAATTGATATAATACGCAGTAAAACAATTGAATATTTCACGTGTTAATGAAAAGAAAAAAGGTCGCCCTTCCAAAGAGAAACTCAACAGTAATACATACTCTCATGAAAAGGCAGCTTTGAAAGCTTTTCTCACTCCTCAACAACGAGAGAGAACTACACGAAACTCATCTCTGGGGGAAAAAAAGCAGCCATCCCGAAATCTACCCCAACAAACTGGAAGAGTCTTTTTCTGGAATATGCATGGCTATAAAAATTTCAACGACCTTGCCGAGGAACTAGTGGACTGGGATATAGTTTGTTTATGCGAAACATGGATGGAAGCAGCGCTGAAAAAATCGCCATCTTGGTTAAGTAATTATACTATTTTATACAGCAACGCGACTAGAGTAAGCAGGAAGGGTAGACCTAAGGGGGGCCTCGCTATTGCGTTCAATAAACTTTTATATAGACATGACATTATTGATCAAAGTGCAAACTATATTTTTGTTCAATTTCATTCAGGGGCATTATCTTTTATTGTAGGCCTAATATATTAAAACCCAGATCTGAAATGTAATGCGTGTCTAGATCTTTTAAATGATGTGTTGATCAAGGTCGAAACTTTTAGTTCTAATTGTCCAATAGTATTAGAGGGTGACTTTAACTGCAGGGTGGGAAGTTTGAACGAACTGAGCGAGGATATTATACCGAGTAACGCCTCCTATATTTACCTGACTAGATTATCACTTGTCTTAAAAACTAATAGTAAAGATAAAGCTCTGATAGATATCTTAGAGACCTTTGGACTTCTTTTACTGAATGGCAGAACACCTGGTGATGTACCCGCTCAGTTTACTTTCTTAGGTACATGTGGTAATACGGTAATAGATTTAGCTTTATGTACCTTGAACTTTTTGAAACAAATTTTAAACTTTGAAGTATCGAAAATTGTCACCTTCTCGGACCACCTGCCCATTGTAGTTAGTTTCCGACTAGGGAATTTAAAAAGTGTAAACTCGATAGTGAAGCCAATACCTCCAAATAAACCGCTAAAGTGAAAAAATGATTATTTTAATACTAACGTTGATTATATGTGCAAAGACCCTGCAGTTGCAGATATACATGGGGATATTAATACAATAAATAATAATCTAGCCTGCAACATCCGAAGGGCGGCTAAAGAAATAGAATTGAGAAACTTGCACCAGGTAAGACAGAACATATTCCCTAGCAAGCAACTGTTTGATAAGTAATTGGTTAGTTTGACAGTTCAAGTAAAGGAACTACTTGCACAATGCGTTTAGTCAAACTTTAATAGCGATCAGGATGATTTATTAAAACTAACTAAAAAGAAATATAAAAAACTGTTAACTCTTGAGAAGGTCGCATACCAGGAATCCTTAATCTCTATCATCGCGTCCTGCAGGAACCCCTCAGAATTCTGGGAAGCTGTTAATAAATTTTAACCTACCCCCTCGGAAAATGACGTCATTGATATTTCCAGGTGGTTTACCTATTTTCAACATTTCTTTCCAGCTCGAGTTTTATACCTAAATGAAATACCAGATTATAAATGTCAAATTTTAGACTCGAAAATCACCAGCGATGAAATAGCACGTAGCTTTTCTCAATGTAAAAATGAAAAGTCACCTGGTCCTGATCTAATTCTAAATGAATTTCATAAATTTTTACCTCAGAACTGGTGTCTTTTTCTAGAGAACCTTTTTAATAAAGTGTTAGAGTCGGAGGAGGTGCCTCGAGCTTGGGCTGAATCACAGGCAGTTAGGATTCACAAAGAGGGAGGAAAAGATGATCCGGCCAACTATAGATGTATCGCGCTAACTAACTCCATATCTAAACTTTTCACGCAAATTATCAACAATAGTTAAAAAATATGGGTAAACGAGACAAATTTCATTCCTGAGTTTCAATGAGCCTTTCCAGAGGGCCGAGGTTGTGCGGATAATATATTTACTTTAAACGCAATAATTCAAATTCATCTGAGATTGCCTAGAAGGGAAGTTTTTGCCTGCTTTGTTGACTTGAAAAGTGCAAAATCTCTGAAAACATGTATGAAAAGTTGACAATTTTCATACGCACAACCTCTGGTATGACTCCTACAGTACAGGTAACGGAAGGGGTTTTGCAGGGCGAAGTTTTAAGCCCCACAAAATGTTTGATTTTCACGAGCGATTTGGAGGACTTTTTCATTCAGCACGGGGACAGAGGACTTTCCATTGACGCCAAGAACGAGGTTATCCTTTCAGCTTATGCGGATGATATAGTCATCTTTGCGGAATCTCAAGCTGACCTGCAAAAAAGCTCCGTATTCTGCATAAATGTTGTAACGAGAATTTTTTAACAGTCAATGTAGCGAAAACTAAGATCCTAATTATTCAAAAGCAAGGGCGACGAAAAAATTACAAATTCAAATGCAGATACTTACGTCAGCAAAAATAAGCTCTTGGAAGGCGATGGACACCCTTTTCCGAAGTCTGTCGCTTAGCGTGCTCTTATATAATGTAGAGACCTGGGGCTCAAGATATTTAGATGAAATCGAAAAGGTTCAAACTAAATTTTACAAGAAACTTCTGATGCTGACATTCGGCACTCCAGGATACGCGGTTAGGACTGAGACGGGCAGGGTCCCCTTGGCTCTATCAGTTCTGAAAGCAGTGTTAACATGGACTGAAAAAGTACTAAGGATGTCTGATTCTAGGTACCCAGGTCTCTGCTTTGAGCGTTTGAAGGTTCTCGATGCGCTGCCTTCAGCAAACTTGAAATACAACTGGTTCCTACAGGTGAAAGATATGCTTGCTATTTGAGGGTTGGAGAAATATTGGCTTTAACCTTAGCCTTGAATCTCTGTCTAAAAATCGCGAATTTATACTGAAGACATACGAAAATTACCTGAGAAAATGCGATTCTGACAGTGTAGCGGAGAGTAGATGTCACAAGGCTCGCACAAACTCGCTTGTTTTCTAATTTTCCTTATCCCATTATTCATGAATCAAAAAGATACGAATTTAACACAGAGAGATTTTGCCTTTGTTAGGGGGGACCCGATAAGGACGATGCATATCACTTTCTAGTGATTTGCTCGAAGTTTAAAAATGTACGAAATGAACATCCTCAAATTTTCGGTCGCAGGGTGGCCTCTAGGGACTTTTGGGCGGATACTTTGGCCTCATCAGATGCCATGACTCTGAAAAAACTATCTGTTTACCTTAAAGAGGCGCTGGCGATTAGGGGATGATTTTAATACTACATTTTATTACGTAAGACTCCGGAAACACTTGCATGATCATGTTTGATTCCATGCAAGATAGGAATAATATCACGATGCGAATAACTAGATCCGAGAACAATGATTTAAGTATATCTGTTAGAAAATAACATTAATTTCTGTAATTTGTTTATGTAAACTTATTCATGTAATTTTGTCGAATAAATCATTATATTATTATTATAATTGACATAATGACAATCCGATTTGGCTTTCCGTCCTCCCAGGTTAAAAAAAAGGCCTGATTGGATGAACAAAATCGACCAGTCCTTACGGTGAGGCGCTCTGGCCAATCACAGGCATCGTAGAGAGTATACATATATAAGAAAAACTTAACATAAAACTTCAATATACACCAATATAATTCGAGAATCAAGGATGAAAGATATTATCAAGTGAGGAAATTATTTTTTTACTATTTTTAAAGCTTTCCTAAATGCATATTTTGACTAAAATGTGCCGTAATATTTTTTAGGACATTAGTGTCAGAAATTAGTTTTTACCTGGATACTTCTCGTGTAGGAAAAACCGTTTACTACTTCATACAAAAAATTCTATAAAAATTATTTTACTATATTTATGACTGTTGTTTAACTTTATGACAAAGTAAAAAAACTGTTAATGAATAAATTTAATTTTCATTAATCATAAATACTATTAAATTTTCCTTGTGATATTTAGACATTTCATTATTGCAGAAATTTACCAATTTTGAAGTATAACTTTCAATAATGAAATTATTGATTTGGTCTATATTGAAAATAATGTTTCTTTATATTATATTTAGTAATAATATAAAGATGTTTAAAATGATTTTAAGTACATTTTTTAGTTTTTGGTAACTAATTTAAATGTAACTCGAATTAAAGAATTGACAAACTATTTTTAGGTATTCTACTTAAAAAATTTTCGCCAACATAAAAATAAATTGTATGCTAACATCAAGTTCAAAATACATTTGAAAGAAAATTTTTATCTCAAAACTGGTTAATAAGCCGTTCAGCAAATAATTTAAGGATTTAAATAATTATGTCCAAATCAATTTTTAATTCATTACTTTCTTGAAATTTGAACATCGAAAAACTGAGCAGAGAAATTATGAAACATAGATTTAGAAAAAGATATTATCTAAAGATAAAAATACTTTAATATTCTTTTTGTTGGGTCTTGAGAGCAATTCCTTTTTTGCATGTAAAATTAATGGACAGCATCTATATTTGATTATAATATTGGACATAACTTGTAGCCTCTTTTTATTTATTATAGTGTTTTATAAGATATTTACTTCGAATTTTAGGACGGTCATAAAAATGTGTATGAAAAAAGTTTCAAAAACAAGTTTTTCAAACATTGAAAATAAATTATTTTTACTGTAGTCTTATAAAATTAACCTTTGTAATTACTTTCCTTAAAAAAATGCGCATTTCATGAAGTACGACACATATGTCTTGCACCACGTGCCTCTCGCCAAGTGCGACGCATATTTCTCACACGGGAAGGATATAGCTGTGCACGGATCAACTGTGCACAAACCCATCTGTGTACGTCGGTGGCCACTGGTACAACTGTGAACATTGTTGGCCACAAGCACAACTGTGCACCGACCATCTTTGCCCGTCTAAATTTCGACGTGCACAGTTGGGAGTCTCTCATCTATGTACGTGAACTCTTGCTAGGATACCATTTGTGCACGTCGAAATTTCTACGTGTACAGTTGAGAGTCTCCCATCTGTGCACGTAAACCGTTGCTAGGGTACTATCTGTACACGTCTAAAAATGACTCGCACAGATGGTACTCTCCCAACTGTGCACGTCTCAAATAAAAGGATCAGATTTTAAAGTTGCAAGTCCACATGCACAGATAAGATACTCCTAACTGTGCACGTGCACATATGTAAGACTTCCAACTGTGCACATCTCAATTTGCGAGGGGTACAACTGTGCACCGAGCAACTATGCACTTGTCCAACTGCGCACTTGCCAAACTGTGCACGTCAAGGGCTGGTGGTACAACTGTGCACGTTGTTGTCCATTGGCACAACTGTGCACGTGCACAGATAGGAGACTCCCAACTGTGCACGCCCCAATTGATACTGTTACGAACGGTAAATAAATAGTTGATGAGAATCAACCACTAATTTCCCCTCGAAACAAGTAGCGAAATTTATGCTCTTCGTCAGAATGAGATAATGTGCTTGCCCTCTTCCCTATCTCTTTCCAGGGAAGTCGGTTGTTTCATTGCTCTTCTGTCATTCTTATTTTTGAATGAAACGAAAAAGAATTAGAAAGCAAGCTGCAATTAAAGGCACCTTTACTTATTGTAGATAAAAGGATATAAATATGCCCATTAAAGGGCACGAGGAACAGTCAATTGAATAATAGTAAATGCCGAACGATACAGTAGTACTCACCCATACTCGTGGAGAAAGAGAGAGAGAAAGAAGAAATTATTTGATTTGTTCGAAGGATTCAAATTAGTTCAAAAGATTTAAATTTATAAACTTGATTAGTGAGGCCTTTTGCACTTTTGCGCGAGGTGTTAGTCCGCCACTAATCACAGGCGCAAGTATGCACCTTTAAGTACGAAAATGCTTACCTGTGTATTCAGGTCGTTCTCATTCTTTCAGTCTACCGGGGCACGCCTCCTATCAGCTGGCGTCTCACCACCATACGAGAGAGAATTCTGAGCGCACACTCTTTATTTCCGCTGCCTAATGTTTCTCTCTTTCTTTCTTACTTCACTCTCATGCAAGTATGATGAAAAATGAAGAAAAAGGAATTTCGGTTGCAAGAGATACGATCATGTTCTCAACACACAAGTCCACGTGCACATATGGGATACTCCGAACTGTGCACGTGTACAGTTGGGAGTGTCCCATCTGTGCACGTCTAACTATTTACTGCACAGTTTGAAGTGTCCCATATGTGCACGTACATAGTTGTGCCAATCAAAAACAACATGCACAGTATTACCGCTGGCCCTCAACGTGCACAGTAGGGAATGTCTAATATGTGCACGTGCATAGTTGAGGCAGTGGGCAACAACGTGCACAGTTGTAACACCGAACCTCGACGCGTACAGTTGGACTCGTGCACAGTTGTATACCTCGCAAACTGAGACATGCACAATTGGGAGTTTCCCATCTGTGCACGTAAACCGTTGGTAGGGTACCATATGTGCACATCTAAATTTCTAGGTGCACTGTTGGCAGTTTCCCATCTGTGCACGTAAACCTTTAGTAGGGTACTATCTGTGAACCTCAAAATTTTGACGTACACAGTTGGGAGTGTCCCATCTGTGCACGACGAAATGTAGACGTGCGCAGATGTTCCGGTGCACAGTTGTGCCTGTGGCCAACAACGTGCACAGATGTACCAGTGGCCACTGACATGTACAGATGTGCTCGTGCACAGTTGCTTCGTGCACAGTTATGCGTCACCCGTCTCGCACTCTGCATGCAATGCGTGCCTGGCATGTCGTGAGGGTGACGTGCCCTACACGATTGTAATCTGGGAAGAATTTTGGTGGTCAAAACTTTCTGCTAATGGTGACAAAATATGTCAGACGTATGGAAAAAGGGAATATGTTGAAAGTATGTTTTTGTTTGAGTCAAATGCAACATTCCTAGTAAGAGGAATATGAGATTAGTAATTAATTGGAACGTAGTGCTCCTCTACTTCTGTTTTCTAAAACAGTGAATTATATATTAGTTTTACTGAAGAGTTTTTTTTTGAATCTATGCAAGCAGAAACACATGCAATTTCAATTAGAACTTATAATTGAAGTATTTCTGGTATATTTAGAATAATAATGTAAGATTTTAAAGGTGATTATAAGATACTTTGAGGTGTATATTATAACCTGCGGATTCTACATATAGCCTGCTATTAGGCAAACATGCCCTGTGGTCAAAAAATTCGGCGACGTCTTCACGATATCGTACAGACATCTTAACGATATAGACATATGATGTCTTAAAGTCGTGGGAAAGATGTCGTGACGATGTCGTTAAGACGTAGTCAAATTTTGTATCCACTGCGTAGTCATTGTAAACTTTGATAAACTACTAACGTTAAACTGAGACAAAAATCATATCATTCATAAATTGTCTTGACAAAATCACTGATTTGGATCATCTTAATGATTCTTACAATTCCATTCTAGAATTTTTTCTATAAAACTGAACCACTAAAATTGTGTTATATACATTTAAACATTGGCGCCTTTTCTCCTTTGACATTGTATGGTTAGGTCAATCGATCCTTTTTGACTGTCACTTTTGGAGTTAGTTTTATGAGAGCAGGAAGCCTCCCCAGTGGGCATGAAATTTAACGACGTCTTCGCGACATCGTTACGACATCGTTACGAAATCTTTTCGAAGACTTTAAGATACCTTTAAGATGTCCAAAAGTCATCGCTAGAGCGTACGATGTCTTTACGATATCGTAAAATCTAATCTACATATTTTACAAATTTACAATTTCACACAACACTAATTTTGATTCTGCTGAATTTTTTGAAATATGGTGACTATAATAACACCAGCACACAAAAAAAATAAGTGGTCTGCCCGGCGGACTACACCGGCATATCTATATGTTTTTGGGGTTTATGAATCTGAATACGGGGTCCAGATACCCACGTTAGCTTGTATTTTTCCAAAGAACGCAAAAATAGACGTAAAATCGACGAAAGCAGCGATTTTTCTTGTATATTTTTACAAAAAACAAAGTATTTTTATGCCCGGTGGACTTAACCAGTATATCTATATGTTTTTGGGGTCGCTGAATCCGAATTTGGGGTCCAAATATCCATGTTAGCTCGTATTTTTCCAAAAAACGCAAAAATATACATAAAATCGACGAAAACAGCGATTTTTCTTGTATATTTTTACAAACAAAATATCTTCATGCCCGGTGGACTTAACCAGCATATCTATATGTTTTTTGGGTCGCTGAATCCGAATCCGGGGTCCAAATATCGAAGTTGGCTCGTATTTTTCCAAAAAACGCAAAAATCGACGAAAACAGCGATTTTTCTGGTATATTTTCACAAAAAAAAATATC
>JAABKJ010007730.1:0-11622 GCA_011634705.1 Andricus grossulariae
TTTTGTATCTAAAACATCATCGCAAATGATTTCATACATCGTATTAATTTAACTATCTATATTCTCATCGCATCAGTCACTTGACTTAGTCCGTGCCTATGATGGAAAACCGGGTTCTTCTTAACCCGAGAACAAGTTTAAAAAGATACTCAACGTTCTCATGTTTCTAAGACCCATGGTGTGTAGAATAACGTAGACAAATTTCTCATATGTATTCCAGGATTACCATTAGTAAATCTTTTTGTATGTTAATATATATGATTCAGTCTTCACCTCCATTGTCATATGTAGTAACAAGTTTAGCTCTGTACTGCCGTAGCTCAGAGGTGTCGTTATCTCTCTAGATCGCATCGTGTCGCTTCGAGCCTTCCGGTTTATACAACGCTGCAGCCGTTATCCGTCATCTTAATACATAGCCGGAACCAACGCAACTCGAGCTTATAAACGACACGATTATTCTGTTGGCTAACCTTCCCTTTAGAGACGTTCACATCCTCACGTTAATGGTGTGACAATTTTTTTACCCGATGTGAAACAATATGTCTATCTCGCAAGTTTAAAAAATTACGCGCATATTTGAGAGTATACATTTTCATTAATAAATGCTGCTTTTATAAAATTGGTTTGAAGGATCTCAAATTGAAATTGAATTGTTATTATAATAATCTATTATTCATTCATTTATTCTGTCTACATTCTAGCTCCAATGTTCCGCTCGCTTTTGGCGTATTTTTTCTTTCGCGACATTTTGCGTAATTTCAATGTGACAGTTTATTAGTATATGTCAGTTTGACATCTTTTAAAATTGTTTTTCCTCTGAAAGCAGAATGAAGTAGTTCCCCCTTCATGAAAATGCTTTATCGTTGATTTTCAAGTTAATAATTCTGAAATTTGAATTAAAATGATTGAATTTTAAAATTCGCGATTTACAATTTTAAAATTAATTATTTTTAACGACTTAGTTTCAAAATTCCTTTTAATGAATCTTTCAATTTTTGATGGAAGATTGGAATTGTTTCATTTTTAATGCAAGTTTGAATTTATTGATTTTCAAATTTTTGAATTAGAAAGCATATCATTTTCAAGGTTTTTAAAATAATTGAACTTTAAGGATTCACGATATTTAAAATTATCTAATTTTGAACGGCGAAAATGACAATGATTTTTTTTTGCCAGAAATCACATTTTGTAGTAAAAAAATATATTCAATAACTTTGAGTGTCACTTGATACAACATGATATGATGATTATTATTAATATATTTACTATATTCAAAATTTCTATAATTTCAATGTAAAATTGTAGTTTTGCATGTGCAATTCTAAAACAGTATAATTTTTAATCCTTGAAACTAAAATCTTTTTGCTTCAAAAGCTAAAATGCGCAAATCTTTGGTTTGAAATTTTTTAATTTAAGGAGGTTTTAAAATTCAAAATTTTCAATGTTGTAGTTTCAAATCTAAATATTGAAAATGTCAAGATAATTTCACTATTACATCTTTTAAAATTGAAAAATTTCCTATTAAAAGCCTTAATAATCTTTATATAGTATATAATAGCCTTAATAATAAACCCTGTCCCATGAGTACAGATTAGTGGAGTACGTATTAGAATACAGCAAATATAATGCTGTTTTTTCTGTAAAGTACACAAAAGACGGTATTCTATTAATTTCATTCTAATATGTACTTTGCTAATATTTACCCTTGGAACTGTATTCTGTTTTTAATTTTCAATGTAATATCTTGAAAGTGTTCAATTTTAAGTTGAAGATTTAAAAAAAAAATTATTTAAGATTTTGAAATATTTTATTAGAAAATTTTAAGAATGAATAATAATTCTCAAGGAAGTGTTAAAAATAAATCGATTTGAAATTAGAAATTTGAAAAATTGTGTTGTTTAAAAATAGATAGAAATTAAACTATCGTAAATTGATATCTCAGTACATGAATAATTTCTTTAATATTGAATGCTTACAATTTGACCGTTCTGAATTCTCATTTTGAACGTTGAATACAAAATACTTCCCTTCTATAAGTTTTTATTTCGCCATCAAAACATAAATGATCTAGTTTTTAAAAGTATAATCACCAATTAAAAATTTTTAATATCACAATTTTTGGCGACTGAAATTTTTTCAGTTCCAAATCAGCTTTGTATTATTTTAAATTTCAACGTTCCGCAGTAGAATTTTGTTCATTTTTAATATGTCACATTGAATGTTACTTTCTATTCAGAACGTTTTTTACACTACTTAAATTTTTAAGATTTATAATCAAACCTTTTTTATTTTCAACAATGAAAATAACGGTGAATTAATTTTCTGATTTTAGATAAATCTATAGAATCAATTAAAATTTTTTTATTCAAATACAAATTAAAATTCTAGGATTTCAGAAGTTTGGACTTTGAAGTATTCCGATTAGGTTTTAATTTTGATTTTTAACATTTGGATCGATACGAATTGAAAATTGAATATTTAAATTTAAAAGTCTTTATGTTTA
This sequence comes from Andricus grossulariae, assembly GCA_011634705.1. Taxonomy (NCBI): domain Eukaryota; kingdom Metazoa; phylum Arthropoda; class Insecta; order Hymenoptera; family Cynipidae; genus Andricus; species Andricus grossulariae. Next base: position 2,504 of record JAABKJ010007730.1, read on the forward strand.
ATTATTCAATTTTTGAACGCTTTTAATTGGAAGTGAAACCATTTAAATGCCTTTGAATTTTCAATCATTCAGTTTCCAGATTCGTAAATTAAAAATAAAATGTTTCAATTCTGACCGCTTCAAAATACAAATGATACAATTTCAACTTCTTTCTAATGAAATTTCAAAATTTTCAAAATTTTATTTTTCAATTTTTTTAATTTCAGAGCTTCTGTTTAGTGGTGTGCAACTGAAATATTCGACTCAGGATCAGAGCTATTTCAGATGCATTTTATTTAAAAACCAACAGTACAGATTCGATTTTGCGAAATCCTACTTTCGGAGTAATTTAAGTCGCTTTGAATTTTCCTGAAATTAAAATCAATTTTGAAAAATCCCATGTTCTAAGCCTGCCCGAATGGATTCTGGCTTGCATGGGAAATTCGACTCAAGTGACTGCACATCACTGCAATTGCAAACACTTTAAGTTTCAAATTATCTAATTTCAAACGTCTTTGTATGGAAAAGATACAGGTACAATTTCTCTTCATTCCGTTCAAAATATTGTTCTTTTTTGAAAAATTTACCCAATCTAAAGTAGTTTCACATGGAACGTTTTTAATTTAAAATCTTTCAATGTATATATAATTTTTTTAAATTTCAAACGCATTCAATTCAAAATTATTGATTATTAATTATTGTTTAAAAAATGTTTCAAACTTATTATTCACAAATTTCATAATTAAGAGATGGTGGTTTGTCGACTAGGGTGAAGTAATTTGAGAAAAAGATGGAGATTTTGCAGATTACTGGTCCAAACTCAATTTATTATGCCAGTCTCTCAGATCTCTCAGACTGACATAATAAATTGATTTTGGACCAGTAATCTGCAAAATCTTCATCTTTTTCTCAAATTAACAAATTTATTTGATAATATATATTTAAATTGTTTATATTTTCAATGTTAGGAAATAAAAATCCAGAGACATGAAAGCGCGCCTCGCGCGCATGCATTTGCCGCTAGTTTTTATTAATATATATAAAGATTTATGCAAGAATTGAATAATTAAGCGTTTTATACTAATGAGCAGATTTCTATGAGCAACACAAATTAAATAATGGGCCGAAAGATGTTTCAGGTGACCTTACTTTGAAATCAGACCCATTCTATCAGACATCGACATTTTTCAGCTCTTTTGTTCCCTCTAAGATTTAGAAAAAGAGATCTTTTCAGAAGGAAATTCGAATTTACATAACTGACTGGCCAAAGTAGACTTTCTCAAGAGTAACCAAGAATAAAGTGTACTTACAGAGAGTCCGGATGTTTTGCAATAGCAATATCTTTTTTGTAACTTAGAATAGGAGGGATGAAATTATAATAATCATCAACCTATATTTTAAACGACATTTGTATTTAAGGGTGCGAACTGCGCCAAAAAAAAAATTAAGCTCAAGAATCTATTGCTCGTTAAGAATGTTTGCACATTTTTTCTGTCTTCTTCTTATATAAAAAAAAAATCACCGTAAAAATTGATAAGGTAAACGAAGCTTAACTAAATCCTGAATTAATATAAGTAACTTGGATGCAATTTGAAGGTTTTATGAAGAGGATTATTGGAATTTGAAAACAAAAAATATAGAAGTATGTAAAATTTTCGCTCACTTTAAACTTAGAAAAGTAAACTTATGAGCAAAATAATGCACTCCTAAGGCTATAGAATAATTTTTTTTCAACACCCTTGTACTTTATAACATACATCATTGAAGAAATTGTTACTAACCGTGACTGCCCTTATCGAGCACCCTCATACATATAAAAAATCACCCCTACAATTTATAGAGTATCATAAATCAAATATACCAATGTTATAACCTTCTTTAAGAAGAGTGAATAAATAATCATCTACAAGAGAACAACCCCTGTAGCAAAAAACAACCCTAGGAAATGAGAAATTTTGTGTAAAAATTTAAAAAATTTTATTTCACTGATTCTAGATAAGAAATGCTAAACTTTGCAATGTGATCTGTCACAGGCACGAATTAGCTAATTCACAAATGATCTAATTAGAGAACTAATTAGGGATGAATGTTTATCTTACAAAGTGTAGATTAGGAATTCATCTAAATCATTCCTTGAGACGTTCTCGGATCCATGCGCTTTAATCTCGAATGACATACAAATATAGAAATTTAAATAAAACTTTCGTCAAAAACACTAACTAGGCTAGGCAATTCTTTTCACCCTAAAAACTATTTGTCACATATTTTGAAATAACCCCCTTACTTTATGAAACAAAACAAAACTTCAAAGATATTATCAAGTTTATCGAAGACGAAAATTGGTAATTTCGTTATAATGAATGGTCTGAAATGGACCCTATTTTCTTCCTGAAATAATATACACAAGATTTCTATTACAATGTACAGAAAATATTTTCCATGGTAAAAATATTAAAAATATCTATACCGGGTAACAGAAAAAAATATTGATATGCATTACTTTGAAATGTATTTTCAGCTATAATTTATTTGAAAAGAATGTAAGCTTTGCGTATCGACTCCATTGAATTTTGAATTGCTCAATTGCTCAAATAATGGAATCGTTTGAGTTCAGGAAAAAAATGTCCAAGTTGGCCTTAACAAAGTTTTTTTTTAATTTTGAAATTAATTACAATCTTCTGTTCTCTTTTTTGATTTGAATATTCAAATTTTGAAAAATTCAAACAAAATTTCAAAATCCAAATTAATTTTCAAACCTAGAATCATCCAGCGGAACCTCTTATCAATTTTTTAGAAAGAAAATAAAATTTCCGAAAGTATTCAAGATAAGAGGAACTCGAATCAAAACTTTTTTCTAGACTCAGGGATAGATTTTCCGTATAAAGATATGAAGCTTCATTTCTAATTAAAACGTATATAATTGTTTAATATAAAATGTCTGTATGTATTAGATTTTTTTTTGCTTCACATATTGATATTGGTTCTCTTATTTTTGATCCTAGATACGAAATGTTAACTAACCCTTTTAGAATATATACGATATACTGATATAGGTAGTATGAATGAAATTTAGGTTTGGTCAGTTAAGATCTTTGATAAACATACAGTAACTGCTTACCTTTTTCCTAAAGTGTTCAAATAAACCAATAAATTAATTAATTCTAACACCAAATTTTCGGGATAAAATGTGTACGTTTAAAGTGTCATGAAATTCACATAACCCGTGTACATTTCAGGTGCTATTCATCAGGATCGTTGATTGTGTTTACTGAGAATAAATAATCAATGATGAGAGAACACAATTACGAATCTATCCATTTAATATCAGCTTTTCGCGAAGCATAATTTGACGCCATGGGCCAATTGCTGACGGTCGAACTCAATTATATTGCTTTTGTCCGATCAAGCGTGACTTATATTGGCTTCAATTTGTATTTGTATTTGTATTTTCTATTTATTTATGAAGTCCCTAGGGCTGAATTGTATTAAAAAATGACGATACACGCAGGATGTTTAATTTCAACATTTTAATTTCTTTTAAACATTTTTTCAGAATTATCACTCATGTAGAAGGATTTGCGAAAAAGTGAAATGGAAAAACGATATTAGAAATTTGATACTATTTCTGAAATGCAGCAGTAAATCAGGATCACATGCATGTCACCAAAAAATAGGAAAACTCACCTTGTAACCAGCAAGGTCTTGAACAGCACAAGACAATATGGCCTCTCTACCTACTGGAGCGGTCACGTTTGAAATTGGCTCCTTAAAGTCTGGATCTGAGAAAACAAGAAAAAGGAACATATATCGATTATCGAGTGTTTTTATGGTGGTGGCTCGTTTCAGTCAAAATTACTCTCGCAAATAGTTCGTAAGTATACCAATTCCAGGGTGAATTGGACTTTTATACTATTCATTATTGTGTACGGCAGGGTTTGTCAAAAAAATATATAAATTTTTTAATGATCTTCTAATGCTAATCTTTCATTTGGAGAAAAATTAATTAATTTATTTAAAACATAGAAAGACTGATCTATGGATGAAACTTTACCAGAATTTTGAGAATTTTAAAATATAATTTAAAAAATTAGTATTTACAATAGGGAAGTTATCATAAAAATAAAAGATATGCTTTTAATGTGCATTGAGGTGCCAATTAAGAATTTTTTTAATTCTGCCCCAATTTCTTGTCCTAGATTTCGCTAAGCCGTGTTATGCCTGGAGACAATTTCTTTGTTTTTTATTTTTAGAAAGTAAAAATGTCAGGCTGAAAAATTATAACTTTCCTGGTTAGTATTTCTCATGTATAAAAAAATAAGCTATGCATTTTACAAATTAGAGAAAACCTTTTTTAAATCATTATTGGCCTTAGAACATGACATTTTCTAAAATTATATCAGTGAAGTAATTATATCAAAGCACAATTTAGTAGAGTTTAAAAATTTTAGACGACTTTTTTTCAAAATTGTAAATAGAAAAGTACGCAAAATTTCTTGTAACGCATTTGTCCCAGACTACAAATTTAAAATTAAAAATTGTTTAATAATTTTAAAACAATTTTTCAATATTCAGGATTTACCGATTTCACATACATTAAGTAGAAGGAGATAAAATTATGAGTAGATTTCAATATTTCAAAATTCGAGATTTTTTAAATCTTTTTAAAGTCAGTGACTAAAAAAGTTTTTTTTTTGACATTTTGTTATCTTTCCACGCTCAATCGCTATTTGAGGATAAATCCAGAAAATACTTATTTAAACTACTGATAATGCGAGATAAAATTGTCAATTTTATACTTACTAAGATTTAAGTATAATCAAAAATCGATGTTTATTTTTGCGTAATATTTGTTACAAAATGTTCGGTAATGATCCATATTAATTTACCATACTACAAAATGATAGGATGTTTTGGAATTCTGAGGTCAAAATAATATAACTAGTGAAAATAGTCATTTCCCCATATTTTTAAATATTTTGATTTGCTGTGCATATATTTTGAAAATATTTTTGAAACTTGGTCATTTTAACATAGTCGCATGTCCTGTCACACGACCTTCAGTAACATGTAAAATTCATATTCATCACAAATGCATTCCTCGACCTTTTAGTTTTTTATTTTCATACTCCATTGAGAAAAGCATACCAATTGTTTACAGTTTAAAAGTTCCTGCGGTACTTTAAAATGTATTTTTGCCTTTGATTCACCTGAAGAAAATGTGAGCAAGTCAATGAATATTGATTCCGATCAATTGCGGCAAAAACAACTGTTGGTTTTTTCTCATTATCGGGTCAACCATAATTATCTCTCATGTTGCCTCTTATTTTCAGTCAATAATTCTGTATCTTTATTTGAGAAATCATCCTAGATATTCATTATTTGAAAAAACTCCTGGTATTTCTTGTTACACAGGCATATAATGTTGATCAGAAATTATTTTTTTATCTACATGCATTTTTCAAAATAGAGAACTTCAAATAACTACACCTGAATCAAAATCAATATTAACTCACTTGGATATTTATTAGGTTAATGAGAGCCAAAAATTAATTTCAATATGCTATAAAAATCTTCAATCTATGAAAACATTGATATTTTACTTTGTACTTTATTTCGAAATTCAAGATTTTTTGTCACCACGTATACATCTTTTGAATTTATTCATTCTGGAGTCAATATATTTATTGTAAGAAAATTACAATAAATTTTCAATAAATAAGGGCTTTCTAGGAACGCAAGAATTTTTTAACACCTAATATCTACCTGTAAAAAACTGTGAACAAAGGTAATGCATTACGAGACCTATAACACCCTAGTTATGACATTATTTCAGCCACAAAAGGGACTAAATTTGTGAGTATCGTTAAAGAAATGGGCACTAGGGTGGCCCGAAGAAAATAAACTATTTTGTTCTTTTTGTCTCACATTTTTATTATCTTTCAATTCGTGTGAAAATAATTTTTCCATTTTTTGTGAATTTGAAGAAAATTTTATACCGTGGTCCTTAAGCCTTTACCTTTAAATGCTAAATACTAAAAAGTGTTCATTATTCTTTTTTTTATGTAAACATGAGAAATAAATTACGTAAAAGCAATATCTATGGCAATAAAATGATGGTCAGTATGGCTGAAAATAATTTTACCCTATCTTTATCTACAATAATACCTATAAAGTAAAAAATGACTCTACAAAATGATTTTCCTTTTCATACACCTAGACATTTCCCAAGTGAAAATTATGTATAATCTATCAATAGCTTATTAGTTTATGTGCACACTAGAAAATTATGTATAATTCGTTGAAAAATATATGTAATAATGCGTTTATAAATATATAGTTTAACAGATTATACATAATTCTTACTTTATACATAAACTGTTGATCTATAGGAAATTGTGTAATGTATAAAGCGACATTACTTTTCAATAAGTCCCAATCTCATTTTATAACTTCCTAGTGAAAAAGTTAGGCACTTTTCGCAAAAAGATCATGATTTTGTATCTCCCAGATTGTTGTGGGCTAGAATGAAGGTATGAATCCGAAGATTATTTCTTCATAGCGCGCGACGCCCCAGTTGATAGCGATTCGAGAGAAGTCAAAGACGCCTTCTGGGACACTTTAAATGATACAATAAGTACTTGCGATCAAGGTGAAAGAATAATTCTGCTAGGAGATATGAATGGATGGGTCGGCGTTCAACATCAGGATACAGATACAGAAAGGGTGCTAGGTAAGTTTGGGGATCCAACAAGAAAAAATTATAACCGGGAATAATTAGTTAGCTTATGCTTACAAAAGGGCCTATTTATTACAAATATTTGGTTTCGACATTAAATGGTCCACACGTACACCTGGTGTAAAGGAAATAACCGCAGTATAATTGACTTCGTTATTGCGGATGAAAGACTAAGATAACTGGTTAAAGATACACGAGTCATGAGGGGTTTCAAAGGCAATACTGATCATTACCTTCTAGTCTCCAAAATAAACTTAGGGCGGATATGGAGAAGAAAGAGAACAAAAAAAAATTAAAGAAACGCGAGTCAAGATTGAAAATTTACAGAAACCGGAAGTGCGAATAGATTTTCAGAATAAGATAAGCGAACGCATAGATACGACTTAAAAAACGGTTAGGCTGCTGGTATAGACAACATTAGCGCTGAAATGCTTAAAAACTGTGGTAAGTACATACCTCACACGTTGTGCGAATTGATAAATTTATGTATCGAGACGGGAGAAGTCCCAGACGATTGGAGAAAGGCGATCATCGTACCAATATACAAAAGAAAGGGAGATAAAAGAAATTGCAATAATTACAGAGGTATCAGCTTATTAAGTACCGTAAATAAAATATACTCAAAAATACTGATTCGTAGGGTAGTGAAAATTACAGAAGAAGAGATATGGGAGGTCTAAAATGGATTTATGCCCGGAAGATCATGTACAGACCAAATATTCAGCTTAAGACAGATCACAGAAAAAAGTTTGGGAGAAAATAAAAAAATTTTGTGTTCATTTTTTGACCTAGAAAAAGCATTTGACAAGGGAAATAGAAGTAAACTTTCGGAAGTCCTGAATGAGTACGGAGCCACTGGATGGCTCATGCAAGCAATAAAAACAATATATACAGGTAGTAAAGTGAGTGTGAGGGTTAATGGGAAACTGAGTGACTGGTTCGATATTATGCAAGGCGCGAAACAAGGATGCGTTATTTCCTCATGGCTAGTTATTATATTTATGGATAAGTGTCTAAGAATGGCTCTCTTCGACGAAGAAGGTGTAGATCTAGAAACAGAGAAGCTACGTTGGTTAGCTTTCGCAGATAACAATATCTTTATGGCAGAATCAGCCGAGGACTTGCAAATAATGTTGAATAAACTTAATACAAGCATGAAGAACATGGGCTTCGAAATTAACGTAAACAAAACAAAAGTCATGGGGTTCAAAGGAAAAACTGAGAAAACAATGTGAACCATTGTCCTAAATGATGAGAGATTAGAATAAGTTGACAAGTACATATATCTGGGTAGCCTTTTCACTAGCAACGGAAAAATAGATGGGAAGTGAGATAGGCGCATAAATGAGGGTAGAGCAGGGTCCATTCTTAGAAATGAAAACATATCAAAACAAGCTTAAATGGCCATACATAATTTTATATTTGTACCGACAGTATTATAAGGTAGTGAGACATGGACCTGTCAAGAAAAGGAAAAGAGTAAAATAAACCCGATTAGCATAAAACCTTTGCGCACAATATGCGGGAAAACACTGATGGACAAAGTGCGAAACTAGATAATCTTCAGAGAATGTGGTACAAGAGAGACACTAGTTGACATATGGGAAAGAAATCAGTCAAGATGGTTCAGAGATGCTGAAAGAATGAAAGATGAACGACTGACCAAACAATTGTATAAAGGTAACGTAAATGGCAAACTGCCCAGAAGTAGACCGCCGAAAGAGTGGTTAGAATCTGAGTATGAGAGTAGTGTGCCAGGACAGAAAAAGTGGCGACAAATAGTTTATAAACAGAGTGACAACAGAGTGAATGACGCCCAAAACAAAGACCTTGGATACTAATCGGCCCAAGTGGAGAACCATACATAACAATTTTGTGAGGCTCTTCAGTTGGGATGATCGCTAGAGAGATTGATCAGCAACCTGGATCGGAGCAGTGTTAAGAAACGAACGGGTCATTTAAATAAATAACACGAGAATTCTAGATCAATCTAAAAAATATATACCCCTACCTCACATTACTTCTTTCCTCACTGAGCAAGTCAAGCCTACCCCGAAAGGGAAATGGCTTAATAATATAATGATAATAATAATAAGGCCGCATTTGTCCGGGGCCATTGCCTGGTCTTCACCTCGGTTCGGTCCTATTACCACTAACAACTGAACCATGACCTCCATCCGAGAGAGGCCTATTGTGGGTGGCACTGCGTGATACTGGTGACAAGATACTGGCCGAGATAAAATCAACAACTTTTGGTGGAAGAAGTTCACTTCTGCGCACCAACATCTAGCTCGTATATTTACTGCTTTCTTAAATGGAGAACAACACATCCCGCAGTGGCTAGTGGAAGGACGCACGGTATTGATCCCTAAGACTGGAGATTTGTCAAGTCCACAGAACTACA
>JAABKJ010007731.1:0-11622 GCA_011634705.1 Andricus grossulariae
TTTTTTATAGTAAAACTTTGTTCACTAACATAATTCAAAATTGATGCAAGAACGGAAAAGATTCCTCGATTCGAGGCAAATCGAGAGACCTATAATATAATTACTTTATTTAAGAGTAAGGAAGTTATGCTGCTTTAGATTTGAAACATCTGTTTCAAACATAAAAAATTTTTTCCTCTGCATAATTCAAAGTTGATTCATGAATAGAAAAGACTTTTTGATCATAAATGTTCAAATAAAATAATTCTGACAATTTTTGTGAAAAAATCATAAAGCTGGAAAAGGGATAGCGTATGGAAGAACTTCCCCCTTCCCTTTTCCAGCTCGAAAAATTGTCATTTGAAATGCGAAATTTGATTTGTTTGGCTTGTCATTGTATTTTAAATTTTGTTTTGTATTATTTTGTAATATTGTATTATATTATTATATTATAACCTGGAAGATCACCTTCCAAGGTCATGTTTCTAGTTTTACAGTTTTTTGCGTATATTTTGAATTTTTTTTGACGGATTTTAATCGCCCTGGGGCCGAATTGAAGATTTCGTATAAATACACACACAAAATTTTGTTCAACAATTTTTGGCGCGAAATTCAAATATTATCAAACACTCTTATATTTTGAGTCGAATTTTCTTGAAAATAAAAATGCATACATTAGTGAAAAAATTGACACCGTTTTCTTACATATCAAGCATTTATTGAGAATTTTCTTAGATATTTTTAAGTGGTGGAACATGGTGGAAAAAATTGAAGGACGGGCTTCCATACGAATATCGGACTTCGAAGACCTTACATGACTATTTTTTGTTCATAGCAGATTATTTTTTGTGATTCTTGTACACATTGAAGATTATTTGAAGTATTCTGAAATAAGTTTTACGGCAAAATAATATTGTTTTCACAATTAGGCAATATGATTATTCGTAGCTAGTCCTTCTTTGTAAAATATTCAACAAATAATTTTGTAAGTTATGATAAAGTGTTATTTCTTGGAAAGAGGTATTTATAATTATTCTAAAGTAGACATGCAATTAATGGTCACATAAATGAAATATTTCCTTGTATATTTTAATTTTTCTGATTTCGAATAAATAAATTTGAATCATTAGGACATATTTTTCCATACAGGTCTTTTTTAAAACCAGCTATACTGAATTAACATTTATTCGAAGTTTTTCATTTATAACACATTCTTAGAATTTGTTAAATATTAATGCTTCCTCATAGAGGAAGCTTTGTGATAGTAACATTCTCCAAAAATTTTAAATTCATTTAATTAAACGATCCTTAATTTAAAAATGTCTAATACAATGTTCTAAGCAATTCTCCGAAGCTGGCTTCTTTTCACCACTAATATCTTGAAACTGACCGAAGTATTCCTGAAAATATTAATTTCATTTTTTTAGCACTTGATAATATTTTGAAAATCTGTTGTTTTTTTCAAACTTTTGTTATTAACATAATTCAAAGTTGATACACGAATATATGAGATTCCTTGCACTTCAACGCGTATCCTCCAAATTAAAAGCCTCATCCTTCCTTTCTTTGACTATGGCTGTGTTGTATATCACGATATGACTGATGAACTGAATGCGAAGCTTGAACGTACGCTTAATGCTTGCATTCGTTTCATCTACAACATCTAAAAAAGCGAACATATTACTCAGTATAGAGAAAAAGCAGGACTTCTTAACCTTGCCAAAAGAAGATAATTTTGTATGGGTAACCTGCTTTATATCCTATTCAGTAATGAAGAACCGCACTATCTTCTTAATCTCTTTCATTTTATTGACAAAAATCAACCAACACATTCTCAATTCCGTGAAAGGAAAACAGTAGTAAAAATTCAGCCTCACCGCACGTGTAAAATGCAAACATCTTTCGTTATTCGTGGTGCTCGCCTTTGGAATAAACTACCTATATGCATTAGGAATGCACCCTCACAATTTCACTTTAGAAAAATCCTGTTTCGTTACTTCTTTAACACTTCAAATCCTACCCTTGAAATTACACATTGGTAACACTTAAATCCTTGAGTTTAAAATATATATATAAGCTTGCACATGAAAGTATTTACTCTCAAACATGTATATTCACATATGTACACTTACAATATTATTGGTAACCGACCACATATAATGATGTGTATTTTAGTTTATTTCTTTACTTCTGCTAAATACCTATTTTTTATTTTAACCGTTATATCGATCACCGTCACTTTTTAATTGTCACATGTATCACCTGTTCCTTATAGGGCTATCTAGCCCTAGGAACTTTCCATGAATAAATAAAAATACAAATACAAATTCCTACATAGCTTTGAAATTGTTTTACAGGAAGACATTTTGTAATGTGAACCTTCTTCTGGCCGTGATGTGCACATTAAAAATTGTCTGCATCTTTATTTCTTAATATTCTGTCCCTGATTCAGATTTAATTTTCAAATTCACAGCAAACATGTGTACTCTGCATCGTAAGGAGGATTCAAGTTAGTGAGTGTGCCACCTTTGTTCTTACTTCTCTTCCAACATTCTTTCTCATTTCTCTGTAATTTGTAAATAGTAATGATTTTAAATAAAGTTTTCTTCAAATTATCTTTTGATTTTTTCAAAATTTAGGCTGCACCACCAAAATTTAATTTTGTATAGGCCGGCACGTAACAGTGATTAGAATGTGCCCGCGCAATGGACAGATTTTTTTTTGGTCAGAAATTCAACTATTTTAATAGAAAACTAACTTTTTTGTTAATAATTCAACTCTTCTGTTAAAAATTTGTCTTCTTTGTTTGCGAATTCATCTTATTTTCTAGAAACTTTATCTTTTTTTTGGTCAATTACCCAAGTGTTTGGTTAAAAATTAATCTTTTTTTAGTTGAGCATTCAACTGCTTTCTTGAAAATTCATCTTTTTTGTTGAACTTCACTGCATATTACTTGAAAGAAAAATCCTATTTGCTGAAAATACAACCACTTGGTTAAAAGATCGACTTCTTTCTCATGAGTTCATGGTTTTATTGTTTTTTATCGACATCAAATAGATTTTATGTGTAAACAACTTTTTGTTTTGTTTTACAATAATTTTAAGTCCTTAGATTCGAAAATTTCCTAAAATAAGGCGTATTCAAATTATATGTTGCTTCCGGTTAGTGATAAGATATAAATTTTTATTTTTATTTTTAAATCGAGAAATATAAAATATTTCAATTTTTCCTGCAGGTAATTCGAAGGCAGATTAGTTTTGTGTCATGAAAGAATATTAAAGTAGAATAGGTGTGTAAATAAGTCTAATTTTTCCAGACTGAAACAATAACTTGCAAATACGGAATGTTCGTGGAGGTGACGTAGGCTGTTTATAAGAGTCGCAATATTTTCTACTCATTATTTAAATAATAATTGATTAGCAATTATTGCTTTTTCACTACCGAATAAACAAATAGTTCAAATAACTGAATGAGTAATTTTTCACTAATCAATTGTTGCTCACATTTCTCTAATTGAATTAGTAGAATTTAATTTTTAATTCGTGAAATTTTATGAATTTATATTCTGAAAGATGGCCGCGCAATTCTGTTTTGAATTGTTACGAAGCCATGAAATAGTTTGTTATTTCTAATAACAGCGAAAAAAAACGCGAATAATTTGGAATGAAGAAAATGGCGCGACCATCCTTCTGAAAATCAAACATCTTAGTTTCTTTCATTGTCAGAGATTCGGCAAAAATTGCAAAAGCAAAACTATTTCTTCCTAGGGTTTCTTAAAAAATTTTATCTTCAACTTTTCCATATTTTGCATTGCAAATTTGTTAATCACGATGTACAATTTTAAAAATAATAAAAACATGGTATACCTCAATTACAAAACATACTCATTGCTCGAACAAAGTTAACGAAAATAAGAATTGTTAAGACTCTTTAAATTACAATAAATCACTGGAATCTGAATTCATTATATAAATATTCAGGGTTTTTATGCCCTATATTTCCACAAAGTTATGTTTTTTATTTCCAACATTTTTTCGGTAGTACATTTTTTCCCCCCCCTTGAAAATTTCAATTATTCAGCAAACTTTGTAAAAATTATTTGCCTTGCATGAGCATCGGCTAAAATACGTAAGGAATTGAGTGCCTGAAGAAGGTTATTTCAATTGATAATATAATACGTGTATCATTCTTGAATCTACTCAAACAATAAGAAGGTCATATTATGAAATTCCAAACGTGATATAGCCTCTCTTCATTTTGAAAACATTACCTTATGGTTGTTTGAACAATGTTAAAAAAATAAGACCTTTTTACAATTTAAAAAATATAATGGATTAATATGGGTTATAAATTAATTAATTGTTCACACTCAGAATCACTATGCGATACTTTTCAACAAAGCTCTGTTTTCAATTTTTTAAATTTTCTTGGTTGCATATTTTTCATCCTATTCGTACTGGTTTTCGCGTACCTAATATTTCATTAAGTAGCAATATATCCATATTTTTTCTAAAGAAAAAATTTAATTTGATATAATCATACAAATAAACTTCAGAAAACTTTAAGTTATAGTTCCTATTATAAATGTCGACAACCCCCGAAAGCTACTAATTAGTAGAAGAAAAAGTAAATTATGTAATGATATGTCTCTAACGCATATATACATCTTTGAAATTGAAGTCTAAATTATTAAAAATTTTTCAAATATGTCATTGCCGCTATGGAAAACAAAATGTAGAATATTGTTATCGATAACAATAACTAATGAATTTTCCTGACTGACAATAAGATCAATTAAAAAAATCTGGAAGAATTTAGGACAATTTTTTTAATATCACAAATGTTGAGAGAAGCTTTGAATTATTTTAAGGGATATTTCAAAGATTTGAAAATTTGGTAAAGATTAAACAATATTTTATATCTTAAAAATATTTCTAAAAAATGGTAACAAAATGTAGATTTTTGAAGATTTTCGGTACAAAAGATTTATAAAATTTCAAAAATTTTGAGACATTTCAAGAGAATAAATCTTCTTTTCTAAGATTCCGGCGATAATGTCAAATAATTTTTTATTTCAAAAAAATTAATTTTTTTAAAAAATTTAAAAAGGTTTTAAAATTACTAAAAATATCGAAAAAAATCTGGAAGATTGAGGGGCAATTTTTGTCTGTTTTCAAAGATTTTTTGCAAATCAAAAGAACAAATAGAATAATTTTCAAACATACGCACATATTTAAAAAAATAGGAAACAATTTAAAATATAAAAAGATTTAAATAATTCAAAAAATGAATCTGGAATAATTTAAGGTAATTTATTAGTTTTCACACATTTTTTAACATATTAGAAAAATAGCATTCTTTTAGAAATTATATAGAAGTTCTGCAAAATTTCAAAAATAATTTAAAAAGATTTCACAAAATTAAAAACAAAATGTACATCTTTTAAGATTTCCGAACAAACGGTGCGAAAGCTTTTCAAGAATCTTGAAAGTTTTGAAGGTAATACAAAATTGACTCTTATCAAATGATAAATTGACTCTTATCAAATGTCAATATCGCAGAAGGACAAGTTTGATATCTTCAGTTTAAGAGATAGCGACTACATTGTAGATTATAGAAGCTAACGTAGCAGCAAAATATTCATTAGTTACGAAAATAATCAAATCTTAAATTAAGACATTTTTCAATTTGTCGTATAATTAGAAAAGATGAGGATTTTCTGTCCTTTGCTCTTTTCATTGGTCATTATTCTGAATTTTATTGGTGAATATAATAATATAATATATCTATAATTTAAGTTGATATTTTTCAAGCTTCAAGCAAATCAGAACATATATAAATATATTGTGGCCTTGGACTTAATGCTGGTTAACTAAATGAAGCTTTGTTCTACCTTTTAATTGATTCATTAATTAATACGCCTGTAGGACACATCTGTGACTTTGACAAGAGCGCCATCTGACACGCGAACTATTGGGTATCTCGGAGTTATTTGGGCAATGATTATGAAAAAAGCAGTGAATATTAACTCATTTTAATGAAAAATGTTCATCTGCAGTTTAAAATTAATTGCTTACTATAAGATTTTTCGTTTACATTGAATTGAAATCCAAATTTCAAATTTAGATATGCCTACGCTAAGCTATAATTTACAATAATTTCCCTGCCATCTAGCTACTTAAAATATACTTTTCAATTAATGGATGTTTCTTTCTTAATTAATCTTTTGTTCAATTGACAGATTGCTAGATCATTTCGGTTTCTTCCCTCTGCAAAGTGAGCTGGTATGCAATTTGAAGTTATTTCAATATAAGGTCAATGACCGAGATTTAAACTCTGAGCATTTTCTCAAAAGGGCTTTTGCAGAGCGAAAATAGGCTACGTACGATAATATTTACGATCTAAGACATACCTGATTCGGTGATTATTAGTTTGGGTCTTATTTCAATCTCGTACTCAAAATTGATTATCCTTTTATTGTGTTACCCTATCATGCTAATAATGCACTTATACAGCCGAAGTTATGACCCTGTGCAGGAAAGTACAACTAATGTTTCTAGGACGTAACGCTACGTGTTTTTTAAGTGGCCTGAGTTAAGATGTCCTCAGACTACAGATGTGCACCCTCTCTCAGATGTAAATTCAAAGTGAAGCAAAATATTTTCTTTTTTTCTGGTATGCGAACTTAGCCCCTTTCTTAGCGGGGTAAATGAGTGTAATTCCTGACCTCTTATAGGAAGATAAGCTTTACAACATACATGTTGTGAAGCCAAGCTCGCCATCCAGTTCAGCCAGATCTTTAGGCTTTAAAGAAGCATAGATTTTGATTTTTCTTCGGGTCCTGAAGCATCGCTTTTCCTCTATTGAATGCCTGCCCGCGTTTGGTTTCAGTGTCGAGTTGTTCGGCACGGTTTCGCTGAAGTTAACGCGGAAAGTACGAGAGCTCTAGTATTTTCTCGCACCACAGAGCATGCAGTCGTGCCATGTAACCTTCTCGTTCAGGGTCCATGCTGGTATCGCAGCACTCGAGCAGATCGTCATTGACTCGATCCGTTCACCCAAGAGTATTGAGATTCCGCCGGTCCATCGCATTGACTCCGTGTTGATTGGCTCCCCCACTTCTAAGGTAGTCAGCATTGTTGTCCGAACCATTATTGGTAGCCCAGCTGATTCGATGCTTTTTAACCAAACTTACTACAACCATGTTTGGTGTTATCATGGTTGTTCCTACGAGTAGCTAGGGAAAGTGTTTGTCGATCTTTGTACAGCCCCACACGCAAGGATGAGGCTGCATACTCTTAGAGGTCGACCGGTGTCACAGAAAACCGCTCGAGACAACTCATTCGGTGGCAATTTCCATCTAAAAATGACACCGGCTCCCAGTAGGACCGCTGTAAATCACACTCATGGCCACGTTTCATAAACATGAGATGGGTGGTCACAGGTCACGACGAATTCACGACGACATGCCGGCGAAACCCTTGTGTGTTTTGAGGACACCAAGTGACCCACGGATGAAATCTTTCTGCATCCATCTCGCAAGTGCCTTCGCATATTTTCGGCACGCGGTTATGGCGTCAAGATGACGAACCAGTGATAGTTTCGCACCTTCGAGAGCACCTAGGGCCCTATTATGTATGTAGATATGCGTTGCTCTCGCATAGACGGAACATCCAGATAGTATGTGTTCTAAGTACTCTGCGTGTGTATTACATGCTCTGCACCTATCGCTGGGAACTTCTTGACATGAAATGCGATCTCGGTGTACTAAGGTGGAAATGACACCGTCCAAGCATGCGAAAATAAATCCTTTCGTACCTGAATTAGGCCCTGATGGACTGAGAGGAGCAAAAGTTTGCTCCTTTGACAAGGACTCTTTTTCTACATTCCTGTGAAAATTTCCGAGCATTTTCTTGACGAGTAACATCTAGATGGAGTAATGCACTTTCCACACATCTGATGTTAAAATTCAGGCCGAAAGTCTAAGCCGCCTGCTCTGCGGCTTTGCAAAGGAACTCTCCTTTGCCAATCATCTTGTGATTCCTGACCATTTCTAGGAGAGAATCTTTTCTATTTGTAACGATGCAAGCTGCAATTGGAACAACTCGGTTCCGAAGACATTGGAGATTCAGAAGTCCGCATCCGCCTTGACGGCGTTAGATGTATAATCGCGGAAACGAATTTTTATGCAAGCTTTTATGCATATGCATAAACTTACGTGTGGTGATATCAAGGGCCGTTGGCTCGTCATTCGTCCAGTGAACCATCCCAAACGAGTAGAGTAGAATCGGGACGGCGAGCATGTTAGTCGCAGATACCATGTTCAACGCCGACAGATTTGAACACCAAATCTGCTGAAGAAGATGTCAGGTATGTACAGTTCTCTGCAGTATTAAGATGTCTAATAACACTTATATCCACAAGCTCAGGGTCCTTGGCAACGCCAACAATTTTTCCTTTCTGCAGATGAATTTTGGCACATTTATCCAATCCAAAGTCCATCCCAATCTCTCCTGCGTACTTCTTCACGATATTTATAGTAGTTTGAAGTCACGGACAAATGGCTAGGGATGGTTCAGAAGGAATAAGCCCTAAGGGAAGGCGTGACTACCGTGCCAAAAGCTGAATGGCACCTAAGCGAGGTGTCTTAAATGGTTTATCTGGGATACGGAGCGCCCCTTCAGAGTCTTCAGCAGGGAAAAATCCTTTCCCTAGCTGATCGCAGTAACCTGCTCATCAACAGGTGCGTCTGCAAAGACGCACCAGCGCGTTCTGTCAATAGCCTAGATTGACTACCGGAACGCTTTCGATTCAACTTTTCAGAGACTTATCATCTGTCTGTTGGAAAGCCTGAAGGTTTAACCCACACATAGTGAGATGCATAGAGTGATTAACGGCTCTTTTTAAAACTAGATTTACTACCTTATCTGAAAACTATCTTGTGTTACGATCGAATTTGTGTCTTTGAGAGAGATGCTATGAGCCCTCTGCTTTTTTTGCAACTCACTTCTGCCTCTATCTCTCGCAACACGAAATTCTCCTGGATACCTCTGCGGCGATGCTCATCATCGCTATATTTCTGGCAAAAGAGAACTTCAAAGTGCTTGAAATATCGTCAGGGAGTATTCAATAGAGTTTGGTATAGACTTAGCATTGTAAAAATGTGCCAAGATTATGCCAACATCTTCCACAGATTTGGTCTTCAAATCTGTTGGCGTGGAACAAGGTATCTGCGACTAAAATGCTTGTCGTTCCGGTCCTACTACACTTCTTTGGGGTGGCTAGATGGACTCGTTGAAATATTTTCCGGATTAACAATGAATGTTAATTATTTCTTCAATTTCTGTAAATAAATGCACGTTTTGATTTTTGCTCTTTGAATATTCTAACTGTTTTAACGTTGTTTGGTTTAGAATTTTCATTTTCGTATGTTATTTTTTTAATTTTATAAATTCTATAATCTGTTACCGAAAAAAGTCGTGAGGATAAATTGTTCGCCTTTTTGGGTGCTACGAACATCCATACATACAATTTTGAAATCTTAAAAAAAGTGGTCTCAAACATTTTTAAAATGATCCAACTTTTTGAAAGGCCAACCTAATCCGTGAAATCATTCGAAACTATTGGGCAAGGAGTTTAAAAAGATACAGAAATATACACACACATTCAGACACATTCGGGAAAACCAGTTTATCGGGTTTAGAAGGTCTTGAAACGTGAGGATTTGACAAAAACGGGGAGCGCCAAATTTTACACAAATCTAATACCTTCTCTGATAAAAATATAAGAAGAATAGCTTTTCAAACCACAAGGCTTTTGGGTGTAATGTGAAAGCTGCAAAAGCTACAACCTTTTTTGTCCGAAGAAAAAGATGTGGAATTGAATTTTGTATAAGAACATATACTTTGAAAATGCGAAATTTTGTTTTCAAAGTTTGTGCAGACCAAAGCCGTTGAACGAGCAAAATTTATAGGTATTAATAAAATTGAGCCCCACAATTACAACCCCATTTACAACTCGTGATGTAAGAACATATTATTGTGTACTTGTCAAAATATGTAATCCTGTATTTCTTATTTCAGAATTAGGTTCACAGTCCAAGTTCAAGCCTGACTGCTACTTTACTCCTCGTCTTCCTCGTCGTAGACCTACTTCTCCTTCTTCTTCTGCCAGACATCATCCTTCTTCTGGGTCTCGACCATCTGTTGAGTCCCCACTTTGTGCCAGGTCCAGGTCTCCTTATGCCAGACCTCATTCTTCTGCTGGGTCTGCACCACCCGCCGAGGCTTCTCTTCGTATCAGGTTCAGGTTTCCTGTTCTTAGGCAAACTTTTCCAATGGTACTTGGATATAGATTTGATGAACTTGAATTTATTCGCCTTAGTCCCCACAATAATCCGAATCGGTCATTCGAACTTCGAAGATACGTTTTTCCTCCCGATAAACCGCTTGGATTGAGAAAGAAAAAGTCTGACCTTCAACCCATGCCAACCGAAGAACAAATTGTGTTAGCAACGTCCAGTGGTGACGTCTGGGCAATTATGGAAAAAACATCAAACGGACACACGATGTTTCGTGGAATATTTGAAGTTTTTCTTGTGCGGTCAAAACGGGCTAAAATAAACATGGGTAGCAGCGCAGTTGAAGCATTGACAATAGAAGAAATCGCGGAATGTCCAGTAGGCCGCGAATTAATTACAAAAGATTTTAGAGTATATCGTGTGTAAAGCACAAATCTTTATACCGTTAAAAGAATATTTTATAAAGGCTCCCTCTTGTCTTCAATCCAGCGCTTGACGCTCGATTTGTATGCTTAACCCGACTTTATGCATATACCTTTTGAAAATGAATGTTATGAAATTATTATCTTCTTAGATTCGCGAACAAATTTCTCTACATTTTCAAAATTTTTCAAAGAAAAATCTATTCAATCACTTTAAATATCCCGCATTCCATATCACATGATATTATGCGATTTAAAATAAGTACGATTTCAACTTTTTGTATGTAAAGTTCACTTGTTCACTTCTTTAATTATAAAACCAGTCAGTCTGTTATAGGCCACTGGCCGAGTTGAGAACCCCGTAATATCAGCACCCATCCGCCCGATCTTTTACTCGAATTTTCGAGAGAAAATTGGAGTGAAAGCCCTGTAAGATTAAGTGCCGATTTTACGGTCTTTAACAAAGACGAGTTTGCTCACCCTCGGTGACTCATGCCTTTTGTCCCCGTTCTCTCCCTGTCCCTCTCAAGGCTACCGTTAATAGCTAAAAAGCTTGTAAACACGCGCGTGACTACGTGATTCCCTCGTGCTAAGATCCGTTACCCGTTTGGGCCGGCGGCCCGACATGGCCGCCGGTGCGCGAAGGCTCGGGTAGTGGACCAAGGCAGCCGTCCCCACCGCTGGGCTGCAACTCCGTTTTCGCGTCTCAGCCATTTTGCGGGCTCGCTGCCACTTCCACTCCTTTCGAGACCTCCGTGCTCGGTCTACCGAGAGCCAAGGAGAGTCAGTTGAGACGGTCGTTTTACGAATTTTCCGCAGGTCAGACGTTTGTGCTCTGCCACTGTCTTGTCAACATACTTTTCAAATAAAGAAACTTAGAAAAAAATACTCTATTCTGTCTCGCATCGATCACCATCCTTC
>JAABKJ010007733.1:0-11622 GCA_011634705.1 Andricus grossulariae
TGGGAGTACTGGAATGGATATTATTTTAAATAATTTATTTTAAGATGAAACTGAAAACATTTTTTAAACATTTCATAAGATTTGAAAAATTTTCAGAAAGGTTTCTGGAAGATTTGAGGGCAATTCTTTCATTTTGCCGAATTTTTAAAAACATTTTAACTTGAAACAATTTCAAGAAATTGAAAACAAAATGTATATCTTTGAAGTTTCGAAAAAATTGAACTATTTAAGAGGTTCAAAAGGTTTCATGAAAATAAAAAAGTCTTTCACTGAAGATTCCTGAGAAAATTGAAATGATTTTTCATTTTGAAAAATTAATTCTAAGATAAAATTGAAAATTATTTCAAAATATTTATAACGAACCAAAATAAATTGTTTTCTAGCTTCAAAGAACAATATATAAATTTTTATAATTTAGTTCAATTTAGCGTTAATTTCAATTTTCATTATTCATTATAAATGTCAATAAAAATGAAATTCGATTGAAATTTACTATTTTTATAGTTTACAATATTTACATATATCAATTTAAAAAACGTAATGTTCACTTTGTAGAATTATTCTTAGTACTCTGTGAAAATTGTATTCGTATTTAATCATCAAAATAATGTTTTATTCACTTTTTATTAGTACTTATTAATTTATTGCATATTTAATATGCTACAAAATATTTTTCTCTAAAATAAACTTATGCAAAAAACGTGTTTTTTTAACAATTAGAATGAATTAAATTTTGTATTTTGAAAATTACATGCATGTAATCAGAAATTAAGAAACATAAAATTTAAGCCTTAAGAAAAGGCCTTCGAAATTAAATTTTTTTAAATTAAAAATGTACCGAATTAAGCATTTCTGACAATGCCACCCAAATTTAAGAACATTTAATTTGATGGGCTTAAACTTGTGCAATTTTAAATTGCAATCACAGCAATTTTTTTTTTCATTTTTATAATTAATTGTTAACCTAATGTATTCGATTATTCGAATATCTCCATAATGATTAAATAAGAATTTTTTAGACCTTTATTAGTCTGCGAAAAAGTTCCTCTTGAATTTTAAATATTTCATTAGGAATATCGAATAGCGTTGTCCACTACCCCGGAAAAATCTAGAATGCGAAAAACTCAAGATTTAATG
This sequence comes from Andricus grossulariae, assembly GCA_011634705.1. Classification (NCBI taxonomy): domain Eukaryota; kingdom Metazoa; phylum Arthropoda; class Insecta; order Hymenoptera; family Cynipidae; genus Andricus; species Andricus grossulariae. The sequence goes on from JAABKJ010007733.1 coordinate 1,138, forward strand.
AAATCTGGAAGGCCATTTTCTCAGATTTCCAGGACTCAATCGATCATCAAGGAGTCTTGAAAATTAATTAAACCTGGCCATCATCTATTGCGAATATTCCCTCTCCTCGAGTTTATATTCAGTTGTTGCCCTATACAGTACACAAGGAACTCTACTAATGCAAAATGTACACGGTAAGTGACTTATAATTGTACACTCGAGCTCTCGGACAGATACAGGGCTGGGAAATTCTTCCACAGAGTACGGATTGTCGCTTCGTTGATAAACTAGTTAAAAGGTTAATTGATGCATTTCCATAATTTAAGATTGGCTCGTGTCCCCGAGCCAGGAAACTTCCTGTGAATCATTTACAAGTCAGTGCAATTGCAAGATCCTTCTTTGCATAATTCTTAAGTTTTAGAACTCGACTTGTTTAGCTTTGAACTGAGAGAATATTTTATGAAAAGTTGCTCAAAGAAACAATTGGTAAAGAATAGAGAGCCAAAGACGAAACTTCAGAAGGAAGATCACTTTTAGACGTAATAAAACTTAATTCACTTTGAACAAAAATAATCTATATTAGACATAGTCTCACCTAAAAAGAGTTTTTCTACTTATGATCATTATAATGTAATGTCTGACAAAGTACGGATTTTTCTCCTCAACGTTATTGCTCTTTTTAAACTGTCTAGGAGACACTTTTATACTTGAACACATTCCAATTAATTAGGTCAATTAATGAAATTAAACTTACCTAATTAATTAATTAATAATTAAATTAATTAAAAAGGAAAATAACTTTCAAACGTAATAAAACTTATTTCACTTTGAAAAAAAGTAGTCCAGATTAGACACAGTCTGATCTAAAAAGAGTGCTTGTACTAACGATCATTATAATGGAATGTCTGGATAAACACGATTTTTCTACTTAAACTTATTGCTCTTTTTATTCGTTTGGCCACACTTGATTTTTCTGCTTTAACAAGCCTTTCTCTCTAGACAAAATGTTTATGCTCGAACATTTCTAATTGATCAAATTCATCAATTTAATGGAATTAGTAACTTATTTATTAATTATATTAGTTAATCAACAGGAAAAAAACTTTCAATCGTAATAAAACTTATTTCATTTCGAATAAAACTAGTTTATATCAGACATAAGTGTCATCTAAAAAAAGTTCTTGTGCTGACGATATATAATAATGTAATGACGTGATTTTTCTACTTAAAGTTATTGCTTTTTCCAAGCGTCTGATTGAAAACAAATTTTTGTACTACTTCTCACTTTTTAAACTGTCTAGAATAAACTATAAGCTTTTGCACTCGAGAAAATTTTAATTAAGAAGCGTCAGAATAAAACAATATTTTTCTACTGGAACTAGCATCCTCGATCCAGTGCTGGTAGTTTGTCGATTTGAGGAAAAGAACAATTTTTAATACAACGTGACCATTTCACATAGTTATTTATTTTCTTAAATTATATACAATCTAATTTTCCTAAGAATCGTAAAAGTTAATTTTCAACCAAGTAGTTGAACTTTCAACAAAGAAAGATGAATTTTCAACAAAATAGTTACGTTTTCAACCACAGAGATGAATTTCCAATCAAAATTATGAATTTTACGAAACGTTTCTTATTCTTTTGAAGAGCTCCAAAATTTTTCAAAAGGCTCGAATACTTTCTCTAAATCCTCAAGATTTATCGTTTTGTTTTGAATGTTTTGAATTTTTTTTCAGTTTTAATTGCTTTTTGAATCTATTTTATATCTTTTTTTGTTTATTTTCTTCATCTTCGATTTGAGAATACTTTAAAATTTCTTAAAAATTGTCTACATTCTTTTTTTGAGTTTTAGTAAATTATTTTAAATGTTTTCAAATCTGTTTTAATTTTCTCTCAAAATTGATTTTAGCAACAAACAAAAATATTTGAAAATTGTATCCTCTTGAAACATTATTCAAATTCTTTCATATTTTCTTTGAAATATTTACAAATCTTTTTAAACTATACAATTTTTCTTCCAAGATTAATATTTTCAAATGAAAAATGATTAAAAATTACTTTACCAATTGAGAAAAGTGTTTTATGCTTTTGAAAATCTCAAAAACTTTAAAAAAGGCTCGAATATTTTTTTTAAACCTAAAATTTTTTCATATTGTTCAAACTTTTTGAAAATATTTCTTCGGTTTTAAATTATTTTTCAATCAATTTTCTATTTTTTACCATTATTTTATTTTCTTAGTGCTCTATTTGAGAAAAATTAAAAATATCTCAAAATTTTCTATATTCTTTTTTTGGTGTTTTAGTAAATTATTTGAAATGTTTTAAAATCTTCTTAAATTTTTTCCTAAAATTCATTTGAGCAAAAATAATTTATAAATATTTTTATAAAATTATTTGAAATGTCCTTAAATCTTTTTGATTTTTCTTTTGAAGTTCATTTCAGCAACAAAAAAAAATTGAAAATTGTATCCTCTTGAAACTTCATAAGAATCTTAAAAACCTTATTTCCTTTCAAAATCTTCAAAAATCCAAAATTTTATTGAAATATTTTGAAATATTTTCATTTTTCTAACTATTTTTAAATTTATATTGTATTTTTTTCTTAGCTTTTTTCTCAATTCTCAATTTTCATTAGGCTTCTAAATATCCCTTAAACTAACTCGATTTTTAAAAACATTTTGCTTGAAAATGTTCTACATTATTTATCAAAATTTTATAAAATTATTTGAAATGCTTTGGAATCTTTTTGAATTTTCGCCTAAAATTTATTTTTGAAAATTTAATTTGCAATACAAATAAAATGTTGATGATGACTTTTTTTATAAATAAATATATATAACCTCATTAAATGTGGTCAACGGGTTATGAATAGAATTCTTTTGTCATTTTTAAATCATGTGGTAATCAATTTAAAAACAAAATAAAAATATTGTCCTTATCATCAAAGAATCATCTACATAATTTAAACTTCTTCTAATATAAATAAAGTTTTGAATTCAAAATTCCAGATTGTAAATCTTACTTACAATCAGTGTAATATGGTCAAAAGAATATGAACCGCATATATTGTAATTAAAAAAATAGTTTATAGCAAATAACAAACGACACTTTTTTTACTGAAACTTATTCATATTATTTTTTCTGTCCAGATGCAATTTTTTTAACGTTATCAATCCCTTTTTAATCATGTCTTACCAAATCTACATTTTCTACTGTCAACTGTTCCCATCGTGTGATGTCCGGCCAATAACAATTTTTCTACTTAGACTCCACATGTTTTCTACAAAAAAATTAATTAAATGTCTATTATTTTATTTCATTCAGAAAAGCATATTTCAATTGCAACTCTGAATTTTCATAAATTCAAGTATTCGAGTTTCCGATTTTCTTTTTTTTATTTGTATTCCAGCGAACTTTATATTAAATTTGTTTACAGACCTTCTTTGACACGCAATATTGCTACACGTCGTCTAAACTTTTACCCTGATCTATTTTATCTCTCGAGAGAAAAAAGAAGGAGGATATTTCCCTTAAAAATTTAGTTCACCGCTCGTTCCTTATGCATCTCACCTCTATGTTTCATTTTTAAGATTCCCCTTCTATCCCTCCAGATTTTAGGGAACAAGATTTAAGATGGAAATTTTTGACGTAAACGACTCCCAAGTCGTGACCTTTTACATCAGACAGTATTGAATAATTTGCTAAATTAGCTCTATGAATGGAAGTAATTTTCTCACTAGGGAGTGAATACTGAATACATGAAAATGAGAAAGATCTGGTTTTACTTTTGTTTTTGAAAAAACGAGTTAAATGCAGTTCAATGAAAAATAGGACGACCACTGGTATCAAATAATCGATAGGGATTGCTTGGAATTGGTGACCCAACTCATCCTTCTATCGAAGGTGTGTGATTTCCAAGCTAAAATAAACAGACTCGTTTCACAAAGTTTCCAGATGCGGAAAAGATTATCTCGGAGGGTTTATGTGATAGTTTTCTGATCAAGATTTTCCGAGATCAGGTGACCTACTTAGAAAATTTGATTTTGGAATTATTTTTTTTATAAATTCAAAGGTGAAGTCAGTACTTGAGGTGTTTTATGGCCATACATTTCTGATATATGAGGTACTTAAAATTTGATTTTGAATGAAGTTATAAATCTCTCAGGGAGAGCTGTATGTCTAGTACTGAAATTATTTCAGTTTCATTTAATATTCTCTCATGGAGAAGCAATTTTTTAATTATTTAAAAAAAATCCATTATTGTCTTGTCAAACATGGGCTTTTCTACTTACAGATTTTATCCCAGTAGGAATTCGATGTTTCCATTTTCGATAGTGATCCATTTTAAACATATTGACAATTGAAAATTCGCCAACTTGTTTTACTTTGAATGTTTATATTTTGAAATCATAACATTTTTAACACATTTTTTTGTAATATGTAGTTAAATTTTGAAATTGTATATCTTCAAAATTAAAGACTTAAAAATTGGAAATCGGAGAAATTAAAAACATCGTAATTATGGCTTTTCAAAATAGTAGAGTTTTGAATTTTGAATAAATAAAACTAAAGAGTTTTCAATTTGTAAACTTGAGAATTTTATTAATTTGGAAGATCTAGAACTGAAAACTGTTGACTTTCGATCTTCAAAATGATCCAAATTTAAGATTTTTTTCTTTATTCATCTTTAAAATTAAGGGGGTTTAAATTTTGAATCTTCAAAATACAACCTATTTCAAAAAAAGCATTAGGAATCGCAGCAATTTTTAAAATACACAATAAATATTGAAGTGTCTTCAATTGAAAATATTTAGAATTGAAGAATTTTGGATTGAAACGATTTGAAATTGGAGTCTTCCAAATTTAAGAGTTTCAAATTTGGAAAAATTCCAATTAAAACCTATACAATTTCCAAGTTTTACAAATAAAAAATCTGCAATTTTGATTATTTACATTTGAAACTTCCAGAATTTGAAAAATCTAGAATTTAAGAATTGTTATTTACACATCCTTGAAATTCAAAATCTTTAAAATTAAAGTCTAAAAAATTGGAAATCGATAAAATTAAAAAAAAATTAATTGCAAATTTCCAACATTCATCTATTCGAAAAATAAACGTACAAAATTGCATAAATTTAGAATAAATATCTTCAAAATGGAATAATTTACAACTCTGTTTTTAAAATTTTTAAGAATTTCAATTTTAACTCTTCAAATAGTAGAATTATCAATTGTAAATCTTTAAAACTATAGAGTTTTCAATTTGTAAACTTAATAATTTTATGAATTTGGAAGATCTATAACTGAAAACTCTTGACATTCGATCATCAAAATTATCAAAATTTAAGATATTTTCTTTATTCATCTACAAAATCAAGGAGTTTTGAATTCTAAATCTTCAAAATAGAACCTATTTCCGAAAAAGCATTAAAAATCGCGGCAATTTCTAATATACGCATTCAATGCTGAAGAGTCTTAAATTGAAAATATTTAGAATTGCAGAAAGTTTTACTGTAAATCTTTAAACTTGTAGTCTTCCAACTTTAAGAGTTTTAAATTTGGAAAAATAGCTATTGAAACCTATGCAAGTTTCAAGTTTTATGAATGAAAAATCTGTAATTTTGGTTATTTACATTTGAAATGTTCAGAATTTGAAAAATCTAGAATAGAGAACTCTTGACATTTGATCTTCAAAATTGTCGATTTCCAATTTTTAAGACTTTAATTTTGATAATTATCAATTGAAAACTCTTCAATTTCAAGGATGGATAAATAACGATTCTTGAATTTGAATAATTTTGAAGATCAAAATTCAAGAGTTTTCTATTCTAGATTTTTCAAATTCTGAACATTTCAAATGTAAATAATTAAAATTACAGAGTTTTCACTTGTAAAACTTGAAACTTGCATGGTTATCAATTGTAGTTTTTCCAAATTTAAAACTCTCATATTTGAAAAGCTATAATTTTGAACATTTACAATAATACATTCTTCAATCCTAAATATTTTCAATTTAAGATTTTTCAATATTTAATGTGTATATTAGAAATTACTGCGATTTTTAATGCTTTTTTAAACAAAGGTTCTATTTTGAAGATTCAAAATTTATAAACCCTCAATTTTGAAGACGAATAAAGAAAAAATCTTAAAATTGTATAATTTTGAAGATCGAAAGTTAAGAGTTTCCAATTCTAGATCTTCCAAATTGAAAAAATTCTCAAGTTATCAAATTCAAAACTATTCATTCTTGAAGATTCACAGAATAAAACTTTACTATTTTAAAGAGTTACAATTAAAATTAAAAGAAAAAATTAAAAAACCCAATTGTAAATTATTCCATTTTCAAGATATAGAATAGTTAAATTTTGGAGATCTGCAATAAAAAAATTCAATTTCACCGATTTCCAATTTTTATATCTTTAACTTTGAAGATTTTTCATCGAAAATTATCCCGTTTCTAGGATGTATAAATAAAAATTCTTAAATTTGGATGATTTTGAATATCAAAAGTCAAGAGTTTTCTATTCTAGATTTTCCAAATTCTGAACATATCAAATGTAAATAATCAAAATTACAGATTTTTCATTTGTAAAACTTGAAAGCTGCATAGGTGACAATTGTTATTTTTCCAAATTTAAAACTGTAAAATTTGTAAGACTACAATTTTAAATCTTTCCAATAAAAAATTCTTCAATTTTAAGTAATTTCAATTGAAGACTCTTCGATATTTAATGTGTATTTTAGAAATTGCTGCGATCTCTAATGCTTTTTTAAAAATAAGTTCTATTTTGAAGATTTTAAATTTAAAACTCCTCAATTTTAAAGACAAATAAAGGAAAAATCTTAAATTTATATAATTTTGAAGTTCGAAAGTCAAGAGTTTTCAGTTCTAGATCTTCCAAATTAAGAAAGTTCTCAAGTTTACAAATTTAAGACACGATAGTTTTATTTATTCACAATTCAAAACTCTACAATTTTGAAGAATTACAATTAAAATACTTAAAAATTAGGAACACCGAATTGTAAATTATTCCCTTTTCAAGATATATATTTTTAATTTGAGTAATTTTGAACGTTCATTTTTTAAATAGTTGAATTTTGGAGATCTGAAATAAAAAATTTTAAATTTCAACGATTTCCAGTTTTGAAGTCTCCAATTTTGAAGATTTTCCATCGAAAATTATTCAGTTTCAAGGATGTATAAATAAAAATTCCTAAATTTGGATAATTTTCAAGATCAAAGGTCAAGAGTTCTCCATTCTAGATTTTTCAAATTCTGAAAATTTCAAATGTAAATAATCAAAATTACAGATTTTTTATATGTAAAACTTGAAACCTGCATAGGTTTCAATTGTAATTTTCCGAAATATAACACTCTTAAATTTGAAAGACTACAATTTTGAAGATTTACAATAAAACATTCTTCAATTTTGAAGATTTTAAATCAAAAACTCTTTAATTTCATGGATGTATAAATAACAATTCTCAAATTTGGATAATTTTGAAGATCAAAGGTCAAGAGTGTTCTATTCCAGATTTTTTAGGTTCTGAAAATTTCAAATGTAAATAATTAAAGTTACAGATTTTTCACTTGTGAAACTCGCATAGGTTTCAATTTCAATTTTTCCAATTTTAAAACTCCTAAATTTGGTAGACTATAATTTTGAAGAATTACAACTCAAAATTCTTTAATTTTAAAAATATAGTATTAAAAATTATTTCATTTCCAAAATCTAAATTTTAAATTTATGTAATAGTGAAGTTTTTTTTAATAGTTTAAGATTGAAGATTTACAATTGATATTTCTGCAAATTCACAGATTTGCAATTTTTAAGATTTACAATAAAAAATTAATTAATTTGAAACTTTTATTATTTGAAACGATTTAGTTTTTAAATAAAAATATTAAAAATATAATTATTTATTATATTATATTTTTATATATTTTTATATCGTTACATTATATTTATTTTTATATTTATATAAAATATTGACTTCTATTTTAAAGATTAAAAATTGAAATTTATTGAGTTATGAACATAAACAAGGAACTTTGCAGGAGGTTTAAGTTACTTTTAAAAGCTGGTTTGGAAGTTTTAAAAAATGTTTTAAATCCTACAAAATTTTAAAAATTGTATTCAATTAAAAAATGTCATTTGGATAAATTATAAATCTTTTTGACATTGACCAAAAATAGTAATCAAAACTTATAACTTTCAAAAAATTCATAATTTAAAAAATTATCTAACTTCTAGACTATATTTGATATCTACTAACAATTTTGATTGAAACTTTTTGATATATTAGAAAAATGGTTTCTGATATTTTTCGAGCACTTTGAAAAGCCTATATCTAATTTTTTATTTTTTCATCGAATTTGAACATGCTTTAGTAAGAAACTTCGTGAACCTTTTTTTGTCAATTGTCAGAATCTTCGACAAAAATGTCCGAAACTCTTATTTGCCGATCGTTAAAATGTTAAAAATACATAAAACTTCAAAGTGAAAAAAAACTGTAGTGTACAAAGTCCGCTAGTTTTGAAGCATTAAAAAAAAATTAAAACACTTGAAATTCCCTTACTAAGATTTATTACTAATTAAAAGTACTAATTATTAAATAGATATTAAATTTAAAACAAAACATCACGATTTGAAGATTATTATGATTGATTACTTTACTTAAAACGTATTTTCCATTGATATTATCTACAGTCTCTGATAAAGAAATACATAATATATTAAAAAACAATAAATCACATGTCTGATGAAAAAAGGACAGATCTACTGAAAAAGTCACTTTTACAACTTTAACAATAGTAGTTTCATTAACTGGATGAATGTCATTCAAGAAAGCTATTATTAGCCGAATAACAAATTGGTCTAAAGTAGTTAGTGTTCTTCAGAGTGTCCTATATAGTATCCTCTGGCTACGTGATTGATTTTCTACACCCTGTTGCATTAGGTAGCTCGTAACTCATCGTCAACAATATGGTCTAGCGGACTTTGCTCATATTATGAAGGTTCCTTCTAGTCGCTCATTACACTTCCTTGTTACTGTACTACGTAATTATAGTTCATTGAAATATTCAACCAACTTTACCAGTATAACAAACGTATTTAGTTACTCTCTGATGATGAGAAGTATCCAAAGTTCCAAGAAAACTTTAATTTATTGCATAATTAAAATTCTGGTTCATTAAAACATCTTGAGAAGATACCAAGGAATAATGGGCACTTAGGTTAAAGTTCAAATCCATAAGGGTGAAACCTTTTTTCAAGGATAAAGGTCCTTTAAAAGTGTATATTAAAATTATAAGAATTGGTGTCTCCATTTCCAAAATTTACAAAATTCCTATTTATTCATCGGAGGCTTCACATTCTTTCCCTTTCTTTTCATTTGTCCACTTAAATGCGAACTTAATTGATAGAACCTGATAAGATAATCCAACTATTTTTGGTTTAAAGTTCATTCTTCTCGATTTGAAAGTCTACTATCAAATTTTTCGTTAACAATACATTTTTTTATTTAGAAATTTCATTATTTGGTTCAAAATTGAATTACTTTGTTGAAAATTAAACGATTATGTTGAAGTCATATTTCTTGGTTGAAAAATCAGCAGTTTGATTAAAATCTTTTTTTTTCTTGCATACATTTTTTTAAATTGAAAATTCAAATATTTTTATGAACATTTATCTTTTTGGTTTGGTAATGTATCCTTTTTTGTAGAAATTTAATCTTTTTTTGGCAAAATATGCAACTGTCCGGTCAAAAATTGCTTTTGTAAAAAATTCATATTTTCGGCTGGAAAGCTAAAAAATTTCGTAGACACTTCAACTATTTGGGTAAAAATTGATGTATTTTGTTGAAAATTCGTATTTTTTGGAAAAAAAAAACAATTTTTTGGTCAAAAATCTAATTGTTTATTTGAAAATAATTTTTTTTAGATGAGGATTTAAGTATTATGTTAAAAATTTATCTTTGTTGGTTAAATCATACTGTTTCTTTATTTTAAATTAAAATCTTTTCCTTTTTTTTCGAAATATCAACTATGACATTTTTCGTTGAAAATTCATCTTTTCAGATTAAAAACTCAACTCCTTGGTTGAAATTTGAACTACTTTCTTAAAAATTCTTTTTTTTTGGTTGAAGATTTATAATTTTATTTTAAAAACTTTGTATTTTTTTGTTGTTAAAAATGATTTTTTAACCGACGATTTAACTATTTTGTTGAAAATTTAACTATTTTGTTGGAAATTCGACCATTTTGTTGAAAATTCAAACCATTGGTTGTAAAATAAATTTCTTGTTGGAAATTCATATTTTCGGGTTAAAAGTTCAACTGTTTTTATAGAAAAATCGTCTTTTTGACTTGAAAATTTCACAATTTGATTTGGTATAAAATTAAACAGTTTTGTAGAAAAATCGTTTTTTTTTATTGAAAATTAATTTTCTTTAATAAAAATTACACTACATAATTTTCAGTTAAAAATTTATCTTTTTAGCTT
>JAABKJ010007734.1:0-11621 GCA_011634705.1 Andricus grossulariae
CAGAAAGTAATACTTTTTCTTTCTAATCGTCTTTCTAATCGTTTATGTCGCAAACAAATTTAAGAAACTACTTAATGTATAGTTTTACCATTTATGGGCAAGACGGGCAACAGATCAATACGATAGAAGTGCCTAAGACGGTAATATAACACTTTTAGAGCTGCATTGTGTCTCTCTATTTACAGGTAGCATGCATACTTTGAGCATCCAGTGGGAACATCTCCAACTGTTTTTGGATCTTGTTTGCACGCTCGGCAGTTGGTATCGCCTACAGGTACATTCATTATGCGCTCGCGGTAAACTGAGGTGTCTATAACGCCATCTTGACAGGCAAAATGAAATGCCTCAGTCTCCGCTCTCAATCCCTCAGACTTGAGAAACATGTTCGACAGCCCCATCGATAGCTCTACGCTATGCATAATGCCGTAGAATTTACCATGAAGGGGCCTGTCAGAAACTTCTCTTAGTAGAAGCGAAGGTTCTGCTTCCTGTACACGACTTTTGAACCCCAACGGTGTCAGCCGACATCATGTTGATGTACGAGTCGCATAAGAGAATCTGTACTATTTAGAACTGAGCAGGCAGTAGCCAGAACCGTTCTTCGATGAAGAAACTCCAAGCTTAGCAAGCCTCTACTCCCTTTATCTCGAGGGAGGTATATTCGAGGTACGAAAAATCAAGGATGATGACTTCGATGGATTGTCATCATCTTGCGTGTATTTCGTTCAAGTTGCTTCAACTCATCGACTTTCCATTTTACTGTGTAGAGCAGTATAGGAACGGCCAGCATATTGGTCGCCTGGATTTTATTCTTCCCAGATAATTCGGAAGCCCAAATGTTTCTGAGAATTTGGCGATACCTTTTTTCAAGTACCGTTTTTAACACACGCACATTTTTGGTTTCCGCTTGCGGTATTCCAAGATATGTATATGTTTCTTCATTACCAACATGTTGAATGGTATTTCTGCCTATGAGTTGAACATCCTGATTGTCACGCGATGATGTAGTTTCTAGTCTTCCTTGGTGTAGGTGGACACAGGCTCACTTGGCCAGTCCAAAGCTCATGCTAATCTCTTTAGAGTACCTATTTACCACCGCCACAAGGATGTAAAGATCCTCTTTTGAAGAAGCAAAGAATTTAAGATCATCGATGTATAAAAGGTGGTTGATCTTGTATTCTCTTCTGTTCGGCTTGCCACATAGGTATCCAGAGCTTTTGCCTCGGAGCGCAATAGATAGAGGTAAGAGGGAGATACAGAAAGTTATCGGACTTAGAGAGTCTCCTTGGAAGACCCCCCTCTTGTATGTGATACAGATGGTAGTCACTTGTCTTTTGTCAGGTGTTATGACAAATCTTGTCCGCCACAAGAGCATAAGCTTTTTGATGCATCAAACTATTTTTGGATGCACCTCCAGGCACTCAAGTAGCTTGATAAGTAGCTCATGGTTCGTGTTATCGATTGCCTTACGGTAGTCAATCCAAGTCATGGACAGATTGCGTCGATACCTGATCGAGTCTTGGGTAATACACATGTCTATTAACAGGTTCTCCCTGCAACCTGCCAGCCCTATCTTGCATTCACGTTGTTCAACTATTGAACTCCACACCGGCTCGATAGATGTTAATATCCTCTCTTTGAGGATGCCAGTGAATAGCTTGTAGCTGGTGTTTAAGCAAGCTATGGGCCTGTAGTTCTGTGGACTTCACAAATCTCCTGTCTCAGTGATCAGTGCCGTACGTCCTTCCACTAGCTACTGCGGGATGGGTTGTTCTCCGTTTAGGAAAGTAGTAAATATACGAGCTAGATGTTGGTGCGTAGAAGTAAGTTTCTTCCACCAAAAGTTGTTGATTTTATTTGGCCCTGGCGCTAAAAAGTTCAGAGTTCTAGCAGTCACTTTGCTCACTTCTTCAGCAGTGATTAGTGGACATTCTTCCTCTGACCCTTGTAACCTTTGCCCTTGGCAAAATTTACGAAAGAGTGATCTATCTAAAGCATCTCTATTCAGCTAATAAGTATTTCCATATGCTTGCTCCCAGAAGACTTGAATCTCTCCTCGACTAGGTGGATTTTCAACGTAACATGACGTTTTATTGAAGAGACGGGAAGGATGAGTAGAAAAGTTGGAATTTTTCTGAATCCACTTTACTAGACGTTCAAGGCGCTCTTTGGCTGTTGAAAGGGCTCTTATTTTTTGCGTCCAGTGCTGCTTGATGGTTAACCCTTTACACTTGTTCAGCATGTGATTTTCTTTTCTTAAGTTTCAAACAAATGCCCTAACTTTTCGAGTGAATTTTTTACTTGATATTATGTAGCTAATCACGCACTGAACATTTGATGCATGCCTTCTAGCCGTTTTAATTTTAAACTGAAGCTGTGCAATACGCTCGCGAGTCTTACTTAGGCGTACTGAAGTATCGTACCTTCTTCGCGAAGGTGAGCATCTTCCAACAGATGAGGATGTCCCTCCTGAGTTGGGCCGACCATTTAAAACGATGTTCTCGCCTTTCTCCGGGGCCATTTCCTGGACGTCGCCTCGGTTCGGTCCTATTGCTACTCCCACCTGAACCATGGCCTCCATCCGAGAGAGACCTTTTGTGGGTGGCACTGCGCGAGATTGGTGACGTAACCACATAATTTGCTGCATTGGGGAGTTAGACCATAGCAACGTGGCTGACTACAAGATCTGGAGGTCTCGAGCGATTATTATTATTATTGTACCATTAAGCCAAATCCCTTTCGGGATAGGCGTGACTTATTCGGTTCTAGTCGGGGTTCGGTGTGTTCATATGAGAAAAGTGGAAAAGGAAAGTGTACAGGGCGATATGAGTGAGGGGGGGGGGGAATGAACTTTTAGATTGATTGATTCTTGGTAGGTCCAGATCTCGCAACCGTACAGCACAGTGGGTGCAAGTATTAAATTATATGTCGCAATTTTAGCTTTATTTGTTATGTTTTTACTTCTGGCCATGGCTCCTACCTTGACAATAACCTTCCTGCCCTCGTTCATACGCCTTTCTATCTCTCAAACGATCTTTCCTTCATTAGTAAATTACCTACCAGGATACAAGTACTTATCACTTTGCTTTAGGCTCTTGTCATCTAGGGCAATGTTGCGTACTGTTTTCTCACCCTTTCCTTAAAACACAATGATTTTTTTTATTCGCTTTAACTTTAAGGTCCATGTTCTTCATACTAGTATTCAGTGTGATCAAAATTCTCTGGAAGCTTTTGATTTTCTCTACCATAACAACCTTATCATCTTCAAACGCTAACCCACGCACGTTCACTGTCCTGAAATCCACACCTCCTTCGTCGAGGAGGGTCATTCATAGATACTTATCCATAGATAAAATAAACAGCCAAGAGGACGTAACGCATCCTTGACCAACACCTTGCCTAATAACAAACCAGTCACTCAGTTGCACATTTACTCTTACATTCGCTTTGCTGCCTGCATATATGCTTTTTATTGCTTGTAGGAGCTATCCATTGACTCCATGCTCTTCCAGGATATCCCAAAGCTTACTTCTATCCACCTTATCAATCCCTTTCTCCAGATTAACAAATTTTAGTTCCAGGAAACAGCTAGAGTGCCAGCTGCACCTTTCAATTAGGCAGAGGGCTGTCGCGGAGGCATACAGACTTTCTCTGAAGGTGAATCATAGAAATGACGCTTTCCTTGATCTGCATGATTCAATAAAGAGCGTATGGTCGAGGGATGAAACCTTTGCATGCTTTCTGATAAAATGCTGGAAGAATGCTCGTTCATGAAGCCCTTTAAGGTGATCTTCCCGAAACGGGAGGACTGATATGATGAACAGAGCACGATGAACTTAGTGCAGAGATAACAATCGCACTGGGCATATTCCCAACTGTATATCAAGCTGAAATCATGGCCATCAAGTCCTGCCTAGAAAAATAGTTAAACTTGGGTTTGTTGATCACCACATTTACATATTCTTCGATACTTAATCTGCTTTGAGAGCTCTCCAATCGAAAGAGTTTGCATCCAGACTGGTCTTCAGTTGCCTACAAGAGCTTCTCAAAGTGTATGGTAAAAACTGGGTCAATCTATTCTAGGTTCCTGGACATGCGAACATTGAAGGTAACGAGAAAGCAGATGTACTTGCAAAAATCGGGACAACAAAAGCCCTCAGCGGACCTGAACCATACCACCGAGCTTCATATGCTTCGTGTAAGTATGCTATTGAAAAGTGGCTCTTAAAGGAACACGCGAGGTATTGGAAGATGGCTAAAGGTATTATAGACTCTAAAAGTTTATCTAAAAACCACGTTTATGAAGGTCTAAAAAAACTACAATACAGGGAAAGAAAGCGGGTAAAAATAGTGGTTGAAATACTCACGGGCCACTACCGCTTAAGGAAGCACCTAACTAATATGTGACCGTCCGCGAAGAAAGGGACCTAATACGTCGAAGCTGAATTTTACAGGACGGGCGATCGCAGCAGAGTCCGCAAGCCAGCATTTGAGTAGTGGGAATGCGTCTACGAAAAGAACTTCCTCCACTTACCACCACACTTTTAGTCACGAGCCAGTGGAGCTCACGGACACGTCGCGTACAGCTGCAGTGGTAAGTGGTGGGGCTGGCTTTCGTAGGCCTCTCGTTCGGTCTCCGCGTACGCTTATGATGCCTATGTTTGTAGCTTCATAACAAGAAAAGTAATTAACTTCAAAAATTTCTGATTATTGGAAATGAAAGAGTAACTTAGAAACTATCGATTGGCGAGAGAAAATGAAAATTCGATTTTTTCCGCATTAGGTCCCTTTCTTCTCGGACGGTCACATATGAATATCGACAGCGTCCCTCGATGTAGACATCCCCTATACGGTAATAAGTGCCTATAGCCGGAAACCGGCCTCACTAGAGAGGATTAGATTTAAGGGTACAGTACAATAGGTTACATTAAATAGCCTTAATGCTATGGGACTAAGATGACCCTGCCCATTTGCAATCACAATAAGTTTTTCAAATATATTTTGTTTAAAATACTTAGCAGGCTGATACCTCTGTCATTATTGCAGTTGCTTTTATATCCCTTTCCTTTGTATCGTCTTCTATGTCGCAGTTGTGTTGCTCCATAGCCACCTCTAGTTACGTCGGGATCGATCTTTGGGAGGAAGATCATGACCATACCTTCCCGAGCCTACATCTGAGTTAAGTTCACAAAACTGACTAAATATTTTTTATATTTATTACATGTAACGTGTATGAGTTGACTCGCGAGTTAGAACTTCGATCCTGGTTGAATTGAATATTGAGTAAAATTATAATTGAAGTAAATTAGTAGAATCTCTACTAGCCCTTTAAAATATCGGTTATTTTTCACCTTTTTAATTTAGTATCTTTACTTTATTGACTTTAAAGTTACAATACGTTTTTCCCCCGCTGCCCCACGCCAGCGATCATCAATTGCTAGCTTCTTTCATTCTTCGAGGTGGATAGTGGGTCCGCAGGGAAATATGAATATATAACTCACAGGACGAACTGACTTTTTGAATTTTCTGAGTGCCACAGTCCCTAAGACACATTTTTGGGACTTGTTAATTTATACCGAGTGGCAGCTGTGCTCGGACACATTCTTGGGGCTTGTTACTTACTAGCTGCCAAGCTGCAGTCGCATCGAGACGTAGTCTTGAGATTCGTTATGTTTTCTTGTTGCCTTGTTGCATGCGTCTGTAATCAGGCCTGATTCACAGACTGATAGTGACAGTATATTTTTCTTTTTTTTATTATTGTTTGGTAAGCTCCGAATTCGTTCCCCGGATCTTGTGTTTTGATACCCGTGCTGGGATGCCCCTTGCTGGGTTTATGTTTTAATGTCCCGCGCTGGAATTGTTTTTTGATGCTCCGTGCTGGGATTTCGTTGTGATGACCGAATTTATACTTATTGTGACTAACTTGATTACTGTGATGATTTTATCTACCGCTAATGCTTTAAGACGTGCTTGTCAACATGAATTTCGTATGATAAAATTCAGTTTCGCGAATTTGAATTCAATTCCGATTCGATTGATTGACTATGAGTATTGAAGAACCATACTTCTGGCTTGGAATAGCCAAATGCTATGTGAGCGCGCCTGCGGGTTATGACTTTGACGTTTTTCTGTAGCATACACCTGACCTGGACGCAAGGCCGTAGCCAGAAATATTTTCCGGGGGGGGGGGGTGATGTGCATCAGAAAAAAATGGGGATGGGGTTGCAGCAGCACACAGGAAGTATACGTGTATTATGTACATGTTTCAAGACATTCAGGGAGTGGGGGGGGGGAGGTGGATCAAACCCTGGTCATCCATCCTGGCTACGGCCTTGCCTGGACGGTCAGGTACTATGCGAGTGCGCCTAGTAGGTCATGATGTTGACATTGAGTAGCTGAGACTAATACAAAGCTTGCCAGAGCGGCAATATATACTGATCGACATTAACTGCTTACATGATTACATGCATTTTTTGAGTTTGTGAAACTGGCACTTGCTATGACCGCAAACTTGAATAACCGACTTATTTACAATGAATTGTGCAAAGCAGATATTAGGGCAGTGCCTTACTTATAGTACAACCACTTCGGAGACGCTGGTTTCTCTTTTGTGTCAAAGGAGTCAACCGGGGGGCAATCACTCCCAGAGATAATATCCCTGTTACAGAGTCGCCCGGCATTTTGTTTGATTTCTGGTTTCAATTAATTGAGATCGAGCATGGGCGATCGTTGTGTGAATCAGAAATGGGCATTAGAGCACTTCAAGATATTCAGGGACGAAATTCTCATTGTTAATAATGAAGGATTCCGTTCTTCAAGACTATCATTAGGTAAAATTTCGTTCCTCATAACTAGATTTAATTGTTGGAAGGATAGTACAACCATGTCACTTTTCGTTCTAAGTATATTCAACTTAAACGACTGTTCAGTCGCTGGACGACGTCTGACTTGCAATGATTCAGACAGCGTTGTTCTAGAGAATCCCATCTTCTACGTGCATCTAAGCTGACATTGTGAACTCCGTTTATCGATTCGGTTCTAGAATTATTTGCAATATTCTGACATTTTCTGACTATCTAATTTTGAAATAGAAATTCTCTCGATTAATTTAGTTCCATGCAATAGTATAGATTTGTGACATATCTGGGATGCTTTCACCATGAGTGCACGCGTGCCGGAGGGAAGGGGTCAAGAAGTTAGCTTGTGGTTTATCGCCATTGTAGGAGTTGCGTTTCGAACTTGATAATACCTCACACACATTAGTCCTACTGATTACATTCGAATTATAACATGTTTGAACAAACTTGAGTTGTCTGAATGGTTTAACTTGTGTTATCTCCGCAACATTATCTTCTTGCGTAAACTAATATGTGTCGACGTTGTAATTGAGTGCATGTTCTGATCGATTTTTGGTTTATGTTTTTAATTGGTGCTCGAATTTACAACTCAAGTACTCTGATGTAAAAATGAATTCTCCGCAATTCCTTTTTGGAGGATTCAACTGCTTGGTTGGGGGTTTAGACAACTTTGCTGGGAGTTCATTTCCATGGATGAGGGTTCATCGCTTCGCATAGGGGTCGAGATTCTCGTTGGGAGTTTGGCTGTTTTGTTCAGGGTTTCCCTTTTTGTTAAAGATTTGATTGATGAGTCCTGTGCTCGGACTCGAAGTCCTGTGCTCATGGTGTGGGAATGTCTCGTCTGTGGGTTCCTTCGGGGCACCAGTTAGTTAATCAATTTGGCAGAATTCTCTGTGTCTTGTATATTTTTGTCGATAGACAGGAGGTTTTTGCTTATAATTCTGGATCCACGTGCCACTGATTACTACGTATACAGTAGGCTACTCACTGATCATGGACACCATAGTCCTCGTAGCTTAGTTGCACGTTCCTTTATCAGCAGTTTATTCCATATTGTGCCAATTCATTTGGTGCATTTAGGTCTCCACGCTTTACTTTCTTGCATCGCTGGTATTCATTGTCATCAGCTTCATGGTGAGTTCATCACACGACCGCAGGCATTCAACTTCGAGGACTTTCTACTCGCATCGTGCTCATCTAGTTGCTAAGGTGACGGTAGCATAGGAGTTGTCAATATTCATCCTCTGCTGTAACTCTGGAACGACTTGGAATGTACGCAGTTAGTTATGAAAGGAGTATCTGTGACTCGGTATTTTATTCGCAGGAAGCTCACCGCGGTGATCTATTTTGGGAAACATATCTCCGCAAAACTTTGGCAACGCTGGTTCAACGACGAGCTGTCAGATGGATCTTCCTGGTACGTGATCAAGCTATTATCCTATGGGATGCATTCTCACAGCTTTTCAGACCTCATCATAAGATGGAATCTGTTTCATTGGGCTAATCCGCAGCTTGACAAGATGATGCATCGAGTGGCACGGCCTGCTTCCTCAGATACCGACTTGTAAAATTTGTGAGTTCGTCCAACATTGGTTCAAGGTATCTAACTGTTTATTTTCAGTTTGTAGCCTCAGAGTCCAAGTTATCTCTCCACGCGGTACCCTCAAGCCTATACGGTAGCTGCCGGAATATACAGTGTATCCCAGACTCAAGTGTTTGGACTTATATGGCTGTATAAAAATAAAATAATAAAATCAAAAAGTTCTTTTTCAAAAATCAGTTAATGTTTCAGTTTTTGAGTTATAAAATATTTAAGCTGGACCAATCAGGATCGCGGTATAAACAGTCATGCGTGCGTGAGCGGGAGTCCAACGCTGTGTTAGTGATCATGAAATTTTTCAGAAAACTATATTATCTACTGAAAATCATTTTGGCGACAGCGCCCTATTTCACTCTTTCCACTCTCGACGAAACAAAGAGGGGATGGGTATTTTAGTGCGGTGCACAAGAGTTCCCTCCTGCGGTAAAACTGCCAACGGTTGACCCTCTGTTCCTTCTCTGCTCTTCTACCCCTCCCTGAAATACCTTTGCGGCTAATAGAGTTGCCTTCTGCAGGCACATCAAGCCATCCTATGCCTCCCTACTCTTTGACATTACCGATAGAAATCTGTGCAATGCATAATATTTTTCCTACATTGGCAAATGATAAACCTTAATAAATGAGCTAGCTATTTCCCGTGCTCTAAAACCATATACAAGTTATAACTTTACACATATTATGGAATTAAAGTTTGGCTGGTAGAAATTTACGTAAGATTTGACGAACGAAATCGAATCTGCTTATCTGTCCGCTTTTGAACAGGAGCATATTCTCTGACAAGAAATGTTCTGTCTATAAAATTTGTTTTCGTCTTTCTCCAAACATTCTCATTTTTATACAAACTTTGAATTGAATGTCTTTTACCGCTGGAGCAAACACTTACACCACCAATACTAAGTTCTAAGAAGGCTAAGTACTTACTACTGAAATTTGTTATCACAATTGCATGATCTTTTCACCCCGTCCTCTTTCCTCCACAACAACCAAGACCTATTTGAGGAGAGGGGATAGAACGCAACTGCGCCCTCCGTCCGAATTCTACCGGTGCACAAGAGTTCCCTTTCGCGGTCAGAATAACCACCGGTTACCTCTCTGTTCCTTCTCTGCTTTTCTACCCCACCCTGAGATACCTTTGCGGCTGATGAAGTTGCGTTCTGCAGGCACATCAAGCCACCCTATGAGAGGTTGAGGATTTTCATTTGTCTCTACAGGAATCCATTTGCAGGATAAATTGTTCTTATGCTTATTTTTCTTCCTTCCCCTGTTCAATTGAAAATTCTTGATTTTTGAAAATATAGAGTGGCACATAATTCCATGATCACCCCCTTATAACCCCGTCCCTTTTTCTCGACAATGAACAAGACCTAGACGAAGGACGGGGATAGAACGTAAATGTGCCCTCCACATTGCTACGTGAGCTTTTCTGACCGCGGAAGGGAACTCAATTGCAGCCTTTTAGCGGGTAGAGAAGCAGAGCAGGGTGTAAAAGATAGTATAAACGTACATGCGGTGCCAAGTTAGGTGCCCGCGAAGAATATAGACGGAAAAAAAAGTTTTATCAAGTTTGTGGAAGTAATTCAAGAGCAGTGGATATAATCGATAACTGAACAGTTTTATATAATTCCACATGAACTATGAAATTATTCAGGTCTCAATATAAAAACTTTCTGTAGTTTTTAAAGTGAGCTTGACATAAAAAAATTCGATGATTATTGTGGAATAAATCGATAAAATGTCTTTGGAAGATTCGTAGAAATCAATTTGGAGATACTGAGTATTTTTGCAAAGCACTCCACTATCTTAACTGGAGAACGGTGTTCCGTATAATTTGAAACGATTCGTTAGTCAATCGTTTTGAACACAAAGTTATTATTATTTTTTTTTTTTTGTAACAGATTTGAAGAGATATTATCTTTCTGGAATCAAATTTAGAGGCCACCTGTTGTAAATTTTAATTTCGGTTTACAATATTTTTATTTTAAGTTAATTTTCTAAGTAATAATTTGACTTTTTTTACTATTAATTTGAGTATTTCAAATATTTGCTACACGCCATATACAGTTTGGCGAAAAACTGTTTCCATCGGCCGGTAGCTCAAGCTGTAGCGCTTCGGATTCATAGTTTTGGATGGTTTTTCTTTTCATTACTCGAAATATGTATTTATAAATATATTTTTCTTTATTATTCTTCAAAAATTATGTAAATTATATTCTTTTTGAATGTAGGGTTTCATGGAAAACCTTACATTTTTGAGTTTATCACGGTTTTCGCAACAAATTTATTTTCTGTAATTGTTATTAATTTTTTTCATAATATTTACCAACATATATATGATACTTTTTCACATGTTTTTTCATGCGAATAAATACAAATGAAACACAGTATTAAAAATAGCATCCAGTTTTGTACAATTTATGAACCTTCTACTTTAACAGTTGCATACAATTCCCAATCAGTCAGAATTATTAACAAAAAGTATCGCACGCAACCATCCAGCTACAAGGACGAATGCGCTACTGCCTGTGCTACCAATCGATGGGAGCGGTTTTTCGTCGAACTGCATATGGCCTGTGTAGAATATTGGAAAGTAAATTTTCTCTAAAACAACGGAAAAGCGCATGTTATTGCTTTAGAAAAGTAATTTATTGAAAAACTTATGAAATGAAACTAAAACTTGCAATCGGTAGTCTCCCCTAAACAGTGAACAATGTATACTCAATAATTAGACGCGATTAATATAAGTTAGGAAATAGGAAACTAAATTCGGGACCAAATTTAGAGGATAAAATCATTGTTACACCAGAAATATCATTTTCAATATTACTGACATTAATCAGTGTTGGACGACTCCGTTATTATTGTCTGCACTCAAATTGCAAAACTGCTCATTTGGAGCCATTACACGGTTTCGTATCTTCATTCTTTCTCAAGATAAAGTTTCTGTAAATAAATCACCGTATAAAGTAAATTACTGAATACTTTAGAATTTTGAAAAATGTATTGCATTAAGGGTGTTGGTTCAATCCGACTTGAAATTTTTTTGTATAGGTACGTTACTGACTCAATATATAATTTTTCTCAAGCTTTTGAGAACGAAAGAAAGAAAACTTGTCAAATATTTGGGGTTTTGCGAGATCCTCGGATCAATAAAATGTATAAAAATT
>JAABKJ010007735.1:0-11621 GCA_011634705.1 Andricus grossulariae
TTAAAAAATATTTTTTCATTCTCATCAGAGAAGGTATCATATTTGTGTAAAATTTGCCCCCCCCCCCCCCGTTTTTATCAAATGTCCACGTTTTGAGATCTTCTGAACCCAAAAAACTGCTTTTCGTGAATGTGTCTGTATGTGTGTATGTATGTGTGTACGTATTTATGTATGTATGTAGATCTTTAGTCTGTTAGCACGATAACTTTCGAAAGAATTGACAGATTGGATTGGGCTTTGGTCTTTGATTGTCCTAAAATAAAGGTCAAGTTCGTGAGCCAGCTATTTTGGATGAAAATTCAAAAAGTGAGCATATTTTGAAAATTTTTGAGACAACCTTTTTTCAAGATTTGAGCACTATATGTACGGCTATTAGTAGTACTCAAAAAGACAAAAAATTTATTCAGATGACTATTTCTGATGAAAAAAAATTACCGGATTTATAGCATTTTCAAAAGTCTAAAACACAAACGAAAATGAACATTTTAAGCCAAAAAAACGCACGATATAAAAAAAGTCAAGACGAGAAAAAAGTCGCTTTATGAACACCCTACAGTATTATCATAAGAACTTTTTGAATTCTTCGGGAAAGCAAAAATTCAAATTTGGATAGCACAAAAAAAATACTAAAAAATCAAAACTTCCATTTCATGGTTAAACTAGGCAAAATATGAAAAAAAATGAAGAAACAAAAATTGTGCATATAAAGAAGGTCTACAAATTTGTTATAGAACACTTTTTGATAGAATGCGTAGTTTTTGTTTTATGCGTAAAAAATAGCATTAAAAATAGATAGATAGAAACAGATAGAACCTTAAGTAAATTAGTTCTACTTTTTATGGAAAACTGACATAATTAAACCAAAAGCAGATCATAATAATAGCCAGCATACGAAGTGCGAAAACTTAGAGGAACCGAGCTTAAGGCGTCAGGCAAGTATGTTCGAGTGCGTAGCGCGAGGCGAATACATTATCGAGCGCGAAGCGCGAGATCCAGCAGGTGCGCGCCATAGGCGCGTTGAAACTTGCAAGTAATTTCTACAAATATCAATGTGAAAACGTTGTAAAAATGATTTCTACGTTAAAATTGGAAACCAATTTTAACTAAAATGTCATTAAAAATAATTTTTTAATTCATACGTTCCTTCTTAATTAGTCCTACGATACACTTTTTAGATTTTATCAATTATTTTTCAACCATTAAACGGCACACTTCAACTCAGCCTACGTAAACGGCACACTAGTGCGAATTCAAATCTTCCAAATATATAATATTTTAACCAGGTACGATCCTATTCATTTTTAGTGTTAGAAGAAATTAAAAATATCATAAGCAGAAAATTCCATAGTAGAAACAATGTAAAAAAATATTTTTTATATATATAACTTTTCAGAATATCTTTAAATTCTAAAAGTTTTGGATCAAACAAAAAAACAGCATTGAAGTATAAAAAAGAAAACATTATAAAATAATTTCCGACAATTTCATTTCGTAAAATGTCAGTGGCGTAACTACTGAAGGGTGCACAGCCTTCCCCTTTTTTTCTTAGTTTCCCCTTTTTTCTTGAAATTCTCATTTTTTCCCTATTCTCAAAAATCTTTCCCTTTTCCCTCTTTTCTCTATAAATATACGATATGTGAAAATACGATATTTGAATTACGCGGAAAATTCTCTGAAATGAGTAAGTGTACCCATTATTGAATAATAATTAAAGAAGTTATAGCACTCAAATGAATTATTTATGAATTTTTCTACTGGTTCAAAAATTATGACAAATTTGTTATATTTACAGCTTTTAATAGTGAAAAATAATACAAAATTACGAAATTTAAACATGCATTTTTTGCTCAATAACAATTTTTTGAAAAAGTGCAAAAAGATGTTTTCTTTACTGAGTTATATGCACACATTTTAAAAAAGGTTGAATATGTCGAACCTGAAATTTATTCAGCTTGAACCAAAGACACATTTTAACATTTTGCTTTTTCGGAAAAAATTTTTGTCGTGATTTAGGATATTTGGGATTTCATTTTTTTTTGCGATTTCGGAACGCTATAAACAACACGAAAAAAATGTTTCCCATGAGAGAAAAATAATAACATGTTTGTTTGGTTCAAGCTGAAGAAATTTCAGGTTCGAATTTATCCAAAAAACATCTTTTTGTACATTTCAAAAAAAATCTAAATAAGGCACATTCTTTTTTTTATTTTGAATAGTAAATTTAAAAAAGAGAATAGAAGATATTAACCGATTTCAATTTTTTTTATCGTTGTGGCTATTTGTACCGCTAGCGGTACAAATAGTGTGGGTATCTCATTTGTACCGCTAGCGGTACAAATAGTGTGGGTATCTCATTTGTACCGCTAGCGGTACAAATAGCGATTGCACCTCGGTGTCGCTATTTGTACCGCTAGCGGGAGGAATAACGTGGGTATCTTATTTAGCCCGCTAATTGTATGCATAGTGAGGGTATGTTATTCTGACCGCTAGTGGGATGAAAAATGGCAGTATATTTATTTAACCAACTAATTTTAGTCAGATCGGGCCCATTGACGTCAGTACAGCTGATTACGATTAGTTTTGTTAAATATTCCCTTACCTGGATGGCACAAAAGTTTCCCTAAACACTCCTGGAACATTCTAGTGGAAGGTTCGGAGAATTTCGAGAAATCCAGGAAGGTTCCCAAGGAAGATTCGGGGAATGCTCATGAGGAATTTAATTCGTTAAATGAATTAAATTTATATAATGCGAACATTTTTCACAAACATTCCCGGAGCCTTCCTTGGGAACCTTCCTTGATACGCGGACATTTACCTCCTTCCGGGAACCTTCGCGGAATATTCGTGAAAAATTTAGCATTATATTAAATTAATTAACCCATAACTATACGCTAAGCGGTACTCCGTACCACATTTTCTTAATTTCTGGAAAAGCGCGGCTAATATTCATTGGTTGACTTTGATTGCTTCTGGCATTTGTTATTCAGACCATCCAAAAGATAGTGCACCTGTTTCTGGTCCCTTCAGTCACATCATTTCAATTGGATACCAATTTTTTACTTTGTTCATCAGTTTTATTAACAAATTCCAAAAAAAAATCTATTACACAGGCCCACAAAAAAAAATGTTTTGAGCGAGAGGTCAGAGTATGGTATCTATATGTATTTTTGTGCGCTGAATACGAATCTGACATTGAATTCATCTGGAAAGATGAATTAAATACACAAGCTAATTCCATATACGGACAACCTGCTTTTCTAGGAAATTTTCCGCGTCTAGGGGAAAACCCTAAAGTTCTTGTTGAAAACTAATGTCAAATTCGTATTCAGCGCACCAAAATACAATCTATAAAAAAGTCTATTAGGGAGCTTCCATAAAGGATGTCACAGTTTTAGGGGAGGGGGGGAGCCGAATTGTGACAGTCTATGACAGAGGACATTGAACCCCATTGACAAAATGTGTCAAGGGGGGGGGGGTCGAAAATTCGCTAAAAAACGGTGACATCCTTTACGGAAGCTCCCTTAACAGTAAAATTACGTTTCTTTCAGAATGCGTCCTTTGAAATTAAGCCGATTTATTTTGTCCACCATTAGAATCGTTTGACTGTTCGAAGACTTATCCGTTAAGTGCAAAACGGAAGTATTTTGACTGATGAACGATTTCTTTTGACTTTGAGAAGAATTCCTTTAACTATTAAAGGATTTCATTTGTTTTCTAGTGAAGAAAGTCCACCTGCGCATGAGTGAATATCATTTAGCACCCAATGTGCGCAAGTAAATTTCTTTACTGCGCGATTAATTAATTAATTGATAAAGTGAGTGAAAAAACGTCCGAAATGATGTAGGAAATGGATTTCTTCAAAAAATTAGGAATCCCAGATTGTGACGCGAGAACTTTGGAAGGCAAGTGTACTGAAGAAACAATTTTTGATCCGCATAACCTCACTTTTCATTGCTTTTTACGCTTGTAACAATCGAAGTATACATTTTTTTAATTGCTTTTGACAATGGAAAGTTCGTAAGAAATTCTTTGTGAATTGATAATTATCGGTTTTATATTTACATTCATATTTCTTGCACGTATATCATGCAATAAGTTTTCTTTTAACGTTCAAATTGTTCTGTATTTGGTCCGACGATAGATTTCACTTCAAGGTCAAAGGGAATCCTTTCACAGTTAAATGATGGCATTTGAAACGACAATCGTTTAACTGTGAAAGGATTTTCTCTCTTGTCAATTTTGAATGGAAAATCCTTTAATAGTGAAAGGAATCGTTTGACAGTCAGTAGTCTGTTTTTAGAGTGTACATGAAAGTATCATGTTATGACCTGCTACCAGACGATTTTAATATGAACAGCAATTTCATACCCGAAAAAGCTGATTTTCCATGAAATTTATCCGCGGCTAGGGGGACACCCTGACATGCCAGGGAAAAACTAATGTCAGATTCGTATTCAGCGAACGAAGATACATAAAGATATTATGCTCTGATCTGTTTCCAGATGATTTCAGTACCAAGGGTAAGTTATACCCAGAAAAGCTGATTTTCTAGGGAATTTTCCTCGTCTAGAGTAAAACCCACATGCTGGGGGTATTCAGCGCCTTAAAATATATATAGAAACTGTAACATTATCAAGTTCTCTAACCGGGGATCGATTTTGTGTTTACTAATATTCTCAATTTATTTCTTAGTGCATTTGGGTAATTTCAATAAAAAGATGTGAATTTACTGAAAATTATATTAATTTTTAGTAATGGTAGTGTTGCACTTTAAACTTATCTCAATAATATTTATTATCATTGAGACATTCGTTCAATTTGCGTCTACTTTTTCCTGCCCAGTAAATTGCAACCAATCATATAAGTTGATCCCAATACTGATAGGACGTTAAAACTAGCCCTAAATATTTTATAACCAAATTTAAGAATAAAACAAACTACAATTTTGTAAGATCAATTTTTAGAATAACAAGTCTCCCATTGGGTTTTAAATAATTATTTTGAAAAAAACGACAGACTGTGGATTCACTCAAAGGAGAGATGATTGCGTATTTTAGTGATCAATTGAATTCTAATTTATGAATCTCTCTCAAAAGATCCATTTGAGATTAATGCACATAATCATATCTTTAATTTTTTTATCGTGCATAATCGCACAACGAGGTCCTTGTAATTAAACAGGGTGCAGGGTCGTAACGGATATGCACAATTCTGATTTGATTCAAATTTATTAACTAAATTTGTTGATTCTCCTTCATTAGTTTTTTCTTCTAAACTCCAAGCTACACTCGCACAACGAGGTCCTTATTATTACAGAAGGTGCAGGGTCGTTACGAGACGTGCCATTTTAATTTTTTATTCAATCCTCCTCGCACAACGAGGTCCTTATTGTTAATAAGGTGCAGGGTAGTTACGAGAGATTATTCTATTATTATTTATCTTTAAGCTTACTCGCACAGCGAGGTCCTAATGTTTAAATCAGGTGCAGGGTCGTTACGAGAAGCTACACAAATTTGATTTTTTTTCTTCAAATAAAAGAAATTCCCGATTAACAGTTAATTCAAAATTTAATATGCAAGCATGCACAACAAGGTCCTTATAATTAAATAAGGTGCAGAGTCGTTACAGGAATTACACACAAAGTTAAGTTTTTTAATCCCCACAAACTCACATTTACTATTTTAATTCAAAAATAATGAATTAAAACAATTTATTAATACTTGAAGGAGAATCTCAGGCTGTAACCTTTCCTTTCCGAAGTTTAGTACGTATTTAAATGAAGTACTTTGTCTTCATTGGCAGTTTTTCTTCTTATTGGAGCAGAGACCAAACATGTCTCTCCACCCCGAGCCTTTTAGAAGAAGTGATTGAGTCCTTCTTGATTTATGAATATATTACCAGGTGGCTGCCTACGTCGGACCTACGCTATCCCCATTTATTTCTGCTTTTGCGCACATAATTCATCGATTGTATAATTTGCAGTCATCGTTACACTCCATTTGATTTTCTACATTGCAAATTCTTCTTTGAGTCACGGGCGTACCTATTTTATTTGTCGCCCGTCCTTTAATGTTCTTTAATATAAAATTCGATAGTTGTTTTTATATTTTATGCTTATTTTTATATTATAAGATTATGAGAAAAGACTGGACCATCTCAGTTAGTATTTACCGCAGTGGGAAATATGTGGGAGGATTTGCATTTTAACGCCGACAACTTTTAGTTTAGTTTATATGCGGGTGGAAAGCCCCGAAGGAGCCACCCCTGGCCTTCACGCTATAAAGCCAATTGTGCTACACCCTTAACTATTTGCTCTCAGTAGTTGATTTCAGGCCCAATGTGTCAAGCACTAATCACGTTAAAATTTCATCAGGTCCCATGAAGTGGGCCCAAGGGTTTGTTGCCTGAGCCTGGCTAATGCCGGGCACTGGCATAAGAAAGGATGCAGGGATGTTTCGTCATCCCTGCTGCATTGCCTGCACTCTGTTGTGGGGTTGTACCCCATTTCGTGCATATGATAGTTCACCTGGTTGTGCTATATGAGCATCTGAACCACTGTCCTTATGTATTTCTTGGGTAAATCCAGAATTTCGCACATATAGCCCAGGATGGCTTTCGCCTGTCGGCAACCCTGGATTCATTCCCAGTATTCCCTGTGCTTTTATCTGGATCCAGCTTTTGACGACCATCCCTGTGCAGCAAGACGCTAATCCCGGTACCAGTTCCGGTCCTATGTATTGACTTGCTGCGCCGCCCTTTGCCAACAGGTCTGCCTTTTTGTTGCCCTTAATCCCTGTGTGACCAAGAACCCATATGAGAGCTATGTTATCCTTTCCAGCAAGTTGGTTTATTGACTATGTCAGGTGAAAAAGTTATATATAGTTTATATATAGTTGACAAAACACTGATATTTCTCATTTGTTTCATACAGAAAAATGTATAAAACAAATGAAAAAAATCTTGGTCTTCTCCACTCTGATGTTATGTCTGGTTTTCCACCTGCAGTTAATGTCGCTTAGCTGTCGGAGCAGATTGTAATCTGCCTTTAAGCATCGTTTTCTTCTAATAATGTTTCAGCACAGTTAATGACGGACAGGACCTCCGCCTGGAAAACGGTGGCATATCGTCCAAGCGATATCCCTATCCCACTTCTTCTCGGATTTTCCTTTACAAGGAACGGGTTACCATTTTCTGTCCACATTGTCCTGCTTGGGATGCAGACGCGGAAAGTCTTGTTGGAGTTAAAGCGTTTTATTATTTTATCTTGCCTTATTCTAGAATTGGCAGTGTGCTGATGTCACTTGGGAGCCTAGTGTGTCTAGTCTCCCAAGTCCATATATTTGCTCTTGCCAGGCGGCCCGTCACGTGATTCGTCCTGCCAGTTATCGCAACGTGTAGGGGTTCTTCACAGAGCATGAATCATATCGCCGCTGTGGTCGTGGTCCTCATTGCACCCGTCATATTCCTAACGCTAGCGTTTGTAATCGTCGCAGCCTGCCCTACATCGTTTTAAGTTACACCCGTGGCCACCAGACCACGGCCGTGTATAGGATCCTTGGCTTAAGGACAGCGAGTAGATCTATGCAAGCATATCAGGCCCTAGGCCCACGTCAATCCAAAGGCTCTTCTTCAAATCCAAAATGCCATGACAAACTTCCTGCATTGGGTCTTAAAGTGCTTCACCCAATTTAGTTTACTCCCTAGGATTACCCCCAGATATTTAACGGAGTCTGATATCGTCAGCCTCCCACCATGAAATTCAAGGTCGTCAACTTCCGACACATTGTACTTTCTCGTGAAAATGGCCAGGCTGGTCTTTTTCGGATTTACTGAGAGCCCTGATCTCACGCACTAGAGCTTTACGATGCGCAGCGCCGACGTTGTAAGACCCATCAACGTTTCCAGATGAGCCCTCCTGACTAGGATTACAAAGTCATCCGCGTATCCCTGGGTATAATACCCTTCCTTATTTAGCCTATTAAGGAGGCCATCCACTACAATGCACCAAAGGAAGGATGGCACGATTAGGCCTCCGCCTTGTCTGAGCTCGAAGCCTCTCCACAGATTACTTCTGGAGAGGCATTGCTGAAGGCATCCTCTATATCCAAGAAGTCGCCCACAGCATACCCACAGCATACCCTCCCTGTTCCAGTTATATGTACCTACGCACTACTTATTTATTGTAAAAAAGTGTACACAATACTTATAGTGGCACTGTACTTCCCTGTGGCACAGACTACAGGACTAATACTACTACTGCGCATGTATAACTGTAATAGCTTACTGTCGCACAGTAGTAAGTAGGTTTGCACAAAAAGGAAAAGCTCGACTCGCGCTTACCAAGCTTTTTATGTGTGGTTCTAGCCGCAAGCCGACTGTAGAGTTTGTGAAATTCGCATGGCTCGCTGACCTAAAATATCTCACAGGGGCGCAAAATTTGCCACATAAATTTAAAATGTTAATAAGATATCCCGCTATCACACTAAGGATTCAACCTATTTACACTGTAGCAATTTTTGCTACGAAAGCAGAAACTGCTACTCTCATTCGAGACCTATCAGGAGCGTCGTTTCTGAATATAATGTTTTTATTATTGTGTACTGGGCGTAACAATTTCTGCTACCGTAGTAAAAATTACTGCGGTGTAAATAGGCTTATTCTTGATATTATTTACACAGAGTTAATTGACTGTCCCTGTACCAAGTACACAATTTTTAAACACCTTCTGACCCCCCCCCCTTCCCCCTGCCTTCTCTTCTAGACGAACGTGAACTTTTGACCTTTGTCTATGTCCAATTATTTTATATTTTATGGAAGTGTGGATATTCTTGGCATTCAAAAGAAAGGAAGCCAATAGATAAACTTAATGATACAAAGTAAAGAGTCTAAACAAAAATTCATGACAATATTCTTAATTTTTCATGTTTTTCCGAAAAGAAGTTCGCAGATTCAGGAGAACTCATGTCCGCGTAGACTTGAACCGTCCACCCTGGTCCCTTTTGTAGAAAACGTTCGACTTTTTCCATATCCCCGCCATCCCCGAAATTGTTCTCATGGTATATGAACGGCCCCTAAAGATATTAAATAGAAAAAGATGGGTATACCATACGAGCTGTGCGTGCTTTTGGGGACCCTTGATCAGCTGCAAGAATTACGTAGTTCATATTCGATAGGCATGCGTGATCTGATTATAGATTGCAAGCCTGGAAAAGTTTTCGTATGCATCATCTTGTATAGCTTGAAGTACTGCAGGTAACTGTCGCGTAGGCTCTTGTAACTCAGCTTACTAATGCGCAGACATGCATACTCTAGTTCACTACTGCTCTATATAAGTGGCGTGAATCTACTGCTCAATAAGTGCTTTAGGTCCTTAGATAAGAACTGCGCTAGTGTAATAACTCCAGGTATCTACTGTGCTGGCTTATCTGTCGTAGATTACTACTGCGCAGCCCTAATTACCCTAAGTATATATTGAGCAGCTCTAAATGCACGAAATGTTACAGAAACGTCTCTGGAACGTTCCGCGGCGACGTCGGGAACGTTCCAGTCACGTCCCCGGAACATGTAAAATGTCCGCCCTACGAAACGTTCCTCTGGTACCTAAAGAGGACATACCATTATTGTTATTATCAACAATAAATATCACGTGAACCGTAAAAGATAGATAAAAATCGATGTCAGTTTATAATATGAATATTATACTATAGTATAGTACACGCGGTACTCAAACCTAAAAAATGACATCCACTTTTACCTATCTATTACGATTTATGAAATATATGTTTTTGAAAATAACGATAACGATAAGGCCCCTTCAGGTCCTAGTATGATGTTCCTGGAACGTTCTAATGGAAGGTTCCAAAGGAACGGACATTTTACACTTTCCGGGACATTCCAAGCAGTTTCCTAAAAAGTTCCATGCTATTAGGGAGGTGTATCTTTCACAGATTACTACTGAGCAGTCCTAATTACTCTAGGACCTTTAGGACCATGCTTTATATTACTGCGATTAAGATTCGAGACGATAACCATCAGAGAAATATTAGATTCCTGAAAATAATCAATTCTTTGAAGAAGACGACAAGAAAATGCCTTTATTTTGGGACGTTTTTTTCATTTACTGTTTGTCTAGGAAGTCCTTCCAGATTAAACTTCCGCGTAGATTAGTAGAAATCGTTTAGTTGATTTATTTTTATTTATTTACCCAACAGTCATATACCAATTACAGGATAAATTCTCTTAAGAATTAAGTAAGAATAGTGATAATAATAATCGCAGGTAAATAAGCTTAGAATTAATAAGTTGAAGAAAATATCTGTAGGGCTGGTCAGAAGCCTCAATAGAAGTACGTAGATTAGTTAATAACATAAGAAATAAATCAAGCAACGCATTAGAATTGAAAATATTATTCTTTGACATCATACACATTTTATTTACAGTAGTCCTACATTGAGCGAAGTTTCTGACGTGGAATGGTACAGTTGTTGAACGAGAATCATATTGGGATACTGCCCATGTAATTTGCAATGACCCAAATGTACAGTCGATATAACCTTTTATTTATTTTAGAAAGAACATCATAGTTTGTACATTTCTACGATCTTTCAATGTACACATATCAAACTTGTCACAGAGCTCGATATAATCTGATCCCGGGGGCAGAATTTAGCCATTAACCTTCCAGTTAAGAAATTTGAGAAATTTCTTTTGACATCTATCAATAGAGTCACAGAGGTATTTCACAGATAATATTGATTATTACGGAAGTTATTTGGAATTTAAGAAAAAATTAAAATTTACACTATATTTGTAATATCTATTTAAAAAATAGACAAATTGGCTTCATCCTGGGCTCATTTCATACAGAATTCCAAGAGCATTTTTAAGATTAGGCATATTAAAATCGCCAACAATTAATGCTTTAAAATTCCAGCTGGGATATAGGGATGACGTGGCCTCAAAGGAAGATTCTATTTCCTGAACTGTAGTGTCTGGGGGGATATATGTAGCTATTCAAATGAACCGCATATCCATAAGGATAGCTTTAATAGCCACGATATTAATTTTAGGGACGGCACTTATTATGGAGCTTACATCTATTGAACCGGTAACAATTCTTAACTTTGCGGCTATAATTACATTCCCACCACTTCTATCCAGCCTGTCATCTCTATAGATGTTAAAAAAATCTAAACAAAAAAATTCAGCAGTATGCACCTGAGGTTTCAGCCAAGTTTCGGAAAAGATTAAAAAATCGTAATTAAAAATTTCTGGTGATGTGACTAACAAGCAAAATTTAGTTTTGATTCCCCGCACCTTTTGGTAATATAAAGATATGTCATTCAACAAACTTACTTCAACTACCTTTTGTGACGTGGTGTTTTATAACACACCCAAATTTGAAATATTCACACCCATTTAACTTACACTCAAGTAAAATCATTTGGAAATTATTACCTCGTTGAGCACAGAATCCAATTAAGAGCTGCCATTTGACAGGAGCCTCGAGAGGGATGGCCTGTTGCCATGAACAAACCCCTCGAGGCCTGAGGATTGTAACTCCGCTGCTCCGGAACCGTCGGCGGACTGGGGGGGGGGGGGACATCTTATATAGTAAAAAA
>JAABKJ010007736.1:0-11621 GCA_011634705.1 Andricus grossulariae
TCTAAAGTAATTATTCGAAAACTTTGAAGGGTGATTTCACCCCCTAAATATGAATTCTGGCACGTATAAAAAAATACTTGTACCTTATTTTTTAGTGCTCTAAAACATACTTCAGCACGAATCAAATCGGAGGTGGATACTTGGGTAACCTTCTTGAGAAGTTATAGATTTTGGAACCTATTGTAAAAGGTATCTCAAAATTTCCCCACCCTTCCAGTGTAAATAAACTAAGCTTCAGTTGTGGGCATGTACCAGAGTGTCAAGTGGCCAATTACATTACCCATAGGCTTCAACATGTTAAATGAAAACTATTTTTGTGATACTGCGAAGGGTATTTCGGGGACGATCCCATTGGTAGTTTTGATTGTTCAACCAGACCGTCAGTTGGCTTACAATGCTCTGCAGGAGTGCTAAGTTCATAGGGGGCAAAAAATGGGACATTCTTAGATCAAACTCAAATTGTGGAAAAATGTTGGAAAACTACTGCTTGGTACTTTATGTGGAAAAAATGTAATTTATTTCAATTTTGACCCTTTCTTAGTGTAAAATTTTCAATTTAAGAAAAATATGTAAATGTTAAAAAATAATAAAATAACTTGCTCTTTAAGAATCTTCTGGAAAAAATTGTTAAGTAATAAAGCTAATATATAAAGTAATGCATTATAAAAAAAGACAACGTAGACTCAAGAAATGTATAAGAACAAAAGTGGACTTATCTAGGACTGCACGATGAAATAACTAATAATTAATTGTTTGAACAATTCAGTAATATGAAGGATAAAATTAATGTCTTTAACAATCAATAGTTATAATAATTATAGTAGTTGAGATAAAAATTTCACAATTTTCTTGAAAAATATTGTTTAAACAAATTTAATTTCTTTAATTAAATTGCAGTTTGGTTAATAATGAAGCTAAGGTATCGAAAACGTAAAATGTATAATAAAAGGCAACCTCGATTATGATTTTTCTTTATAAAAAAGACGACTTTTCTCTAATGAAATTGAAATGAAATTTCCCGAAACAAATAGGCGTTTGTTATATAAAAAATATAAAAAGATAATCTTGATTTTGATTCTGTTAAAAATAAACCGACTTGAAAATGAACATTTTTGTAAACAAATAAAATTTGTTTTAATAACTAAAAAATACTTTAAAATAATGGTAATATTATTATACTAGATAAATAATAATAATTCTTGGCAACAGAAAAAAATTAAGTGTTCGAAGGTGCAGATTACGTTCAGAATTAACATTTTTGGATGAGGGGGGGGGGGAGTACATTTTGGGCACCATGGGCAGTACTTTTCCTAGACACATCTCTGATAAAATAAACAAGAAATATTTTCAATTTTTGCATCAACTTTGAATTATGTTATTGAAAAAAAATTTACTATAAAAAGCCCATTTTTTTAATATTAAAATTTGTTTGAATTAGTTGTTTCTCAAAATTAGTTAATCTCAATTGTACATAATCTTCAGTAATCTTAAACACTACTATATATATGGGCGTTTCCACGGAAGGTGTCACTTTCCTGTCACCGTGATATTATACGCAAACCAACACTTAAAATACAAGTTATGTTGCATACAAATTTACAGACAGACTCCCTGAAATAGAAACGAAAGCTTAAAATCATTACGGTAATCCTCCTAAAATGATAGAACATATAGTAGTTGGAAAAATACCAAAAATATACCTGTGTAATATTTGTCAGCAGTTGCAAATTGAATGCTTTGCATGCTCACAGCTTTCCTGCGCAATGTTCGAAAATTCTTTAAAAAATCATATGAGTTCAGTAGACCACAGGCTACTCAAATTTCATGGATTTCACATTGTAATTTGATTTCTTACTTAGCAAAAAAATCTCAAAGCCGTGTCACCGCTTTTACCATTCAAATGTCCGCTCCACGGCCTGTAGTCTTGCAAAGTGCGCGCAACTACCCAGGTCAGAAATATTTCGACTTTCCATTAGATTTAGGTAACCAGCAGTCACCATTAAAAGAAAAATGTTTGCTTCTAAAATTATCGAAGTATCACACATTCAAATATGGAAAATTTGGAATTTGGCGAAAAAATGTCCACTCCATCATCGCAGTGCACGCTAGTTATGTGCAATTTAAGGCTAAAATGTTCACTCTAAGTTTTCAGCGAAAATGCCCACTCCAGGGCCAGCAGCTGTAAAAATCGTGCGCATCAAGATAGGATTAAATTTCTTGTTGATTTCGCTGTATTTCTGTGGCCATAAAACGTCCCGGCAAGGAAAATTATGTGCCTCAAAAGTCATGTACATTTCGTAAAAATCAAAGTTAAAATATGTATATAAATGGCTTTTCATCAAAAGTTACATGTCAACAAAAAAATGTTCTCCTACAAAAAAATTCCATTTCATTGGAAGGAATAACTTTTGTCTGAAACTTTTTTTCAACAAATTAGAATATTTTGAAATATTACAAAAAGCAGATAAATAATGGAAAAAATATTACTTTTGCTCTCAAATTACTCGTCTAAATATATCATCGGAACAAAGAGGATTTTATATTTGAAGGCCTAAAGTTTCACGCAAACTAACATTATTTGAGTGAAAATACAAAATAATTTTTATAGGAATTTTTCGGCAAATAAATCAATCATTATTATAATAATTTAACCCTTTTCTAACAAACTGAATTACAAGAAGAGTTTGAGAAAGTATTTATAATGTTTTTTGTAAGTAATATATTAAAAATAATATTTTAATGATGAAAAAATAGATTTAAAACAATTTAAACAATTTTTTAATATCAAAATTGAATCAAACGTTAAACACAATTTGATTTGCTTACTTTATCAAAAGTATATTTTTCGTGATATATGCCAATATCATTTCCATTCAATTTTATTTGAATAAAATCACAGAGAAAGAGTAATATTATTATAATATATTATATTGTATCTATATTAGCGAATTATAATATCAATATCCATAATATAATATAATACAATTTGTATATTATCACGTAACATAAGTTTTTATATTTAATAGAACTTAGAGAATAAGTATGTATTCCACTGGGTTCGAAATATTTCATCTTGAGTGCAATTATTCTCCTCGCCACCAGGGAAGACGCTGTCTATACTTATTGAAACTAGTTTGTATACAAGGAAAAAAAAGTTGTCACAAATTATTGAAGTAAAGATTTCAGTATTAAATCAAATTATCCATATAATTTGCGTTTATATAATAAAATATATACTTTTACGTGTTTCTTCAAGTGACTGGTGCTTTTTGTTACTAAAATTACAACGAAGATATGTATTCGCTTCTAATTATTACTTGTTCTATTTATACTGCTTTTCACTAAAGAATTATATATTTTTTACAAAATATTTAGTGTGATCGTAGTTTCGGACGAATTTCAAAGTAATTTATTGCAAATATTATCAGACAATAAATACATTATATTATGGAATATTTATTTGTATCATTGTTAATATATATATATATATATAAATTGGGACTTTTTACTGCAAAAAAGACAGAACCAGGCAACAAAACGTCAAACAGAAGCTTGCAAAATAGCTTAGCACAATAGAAGATGAAACATTAGCAATATAGATTAACTTTTACTTTCCTGTGATATTTCGCAATATTTCGTTGTAATAATAATAAATGAGATAATATATTTTTTGCGAAATGTTCAATTTACGAACTGTTATATTCTAAATGGTCAGGATATAATTACAGTGCTGGAAGAATCACCGACCTTGAAAAGCATCCTGAGAATTGAAATAGAAGAAAAACCCCTTCTTGATCTTCCATTCCTAAAATATTATTCATTCAATGAAGCTTATGGACATACTAATTTTTTATATTTTGTGCAAACTGCGCACATGCTCAAAAATATTGACCATGATAAAATATGCGTATCTACATGTGTTTAGAATTCAGGAAAAAAGTTTGAAATGTGTGCCTTAAGATTAGTTTTGGAACTCTTTTTTTGGAGAAAATGACACTTTCCGTGGAAATGTCCATATGTATACATTTCCAAACTATAATTGCACTTAATTATACTAAATTATACATAACGAACCTGATAATGCAAAACCAAATACTCTTTGTCGTATTTCTGCCATTCTTTGCTGTTTAAATTTTTGCGCCAATGACAATTACGCTGACCCAGAGAGTATCAAAGATAATGAAAGGTGACCGTTCACGGGACACTAGTGCACTCGCCGCTTCGGGGACAAAGCTCGGATATTTCAACGGGAAGTTTACTTTCTACGATGCACGAAGAAGCAATGGCATG
Organism: Andricus grossulariae; assembly: GCA_011634705.1. Taxonomy (NCBI): domain Eukaryota; kingdom Metazoa; phylum Arthropoda; class Insecta; order Hymenoptera; family Cynipidae; genus Andricus; species Andricus grossulariae. Next base: position 4,291 of record JAABKJ010007736.1, read on the forward strand.
ATCCATGGCCATGGGCAATGGCGTCTAGTCGTTGGTGTAAAAAGAGATCCTGTCGGCTGCTTTGTGTTTCTTTGGTGATATCTCGAGCATTCCCCTAATAGCACGGATATCATATTATAGATAGTATATGCGGTACTCAAAACTCAAAAATGACATCCATTTTCACCTATCTTTTCCGGTTTACGAGATAATTGTTGTTAAAAATAACAATAATGGATGGTTCCCCTCAGGTCTCAATGGAACGTTCCTGGAACGTTCCATTGGAACATTTCCAACCGGCGGACATTTTACACCTCCCGGGAACTTTCCTGAAACGTTCCGAAGGTGCCCGCGGAACGTTCCTGGAACGTTCCATGCTATTAGGGATAAATGAAAGATTGAAAAATAAAAGCAAAAATATTGAATGAAAATTTTACAACTTTTGCTTAAAGAGAAAGGAAAACCCAAAGAAAATAAATAATTAATATTAAATGAACGATTACAGATTTAATTATTTTAATCTTCAAAAATCTTACATTACCCTCTTAAAATTTGTTACGCTCAACATTGTAACTATTTTGTTCCATTTTATGAACTATTTGATAATCATTATTATTATTAATTACAGCCGGAAGACGGTAAAAACTCGTCCCAACATCTCTGTCGGCACGTTTTGAACACTTTAGCACACAACATTTACTAACCATAGTGGTCTTTATCGAAAAAACTTCTGCAAACAATTAAAAACAATTATCCCGTACTGATTTTACACAGTCACTACGATTTGTGTGGCCTCCAGTGTCACGGCCATGTTGGAATCGGCCATTTTAGTTGGAAAGCTCTATTAGGTATTTTCACTTCAACCACCAGCTAACTTCACTTCGTTGATGGCTGAGGGGAAAACAAGGGACCAAATGCTTGGGACAAAACTTTATTTTTGTAATATCTTCGTAATGAATAATATTAATAATAATTTTATCATGACATTGAATAGTTCTTAAAAAATAAAAACTATTTTTCCAATAGACTTATATAAAAAAAATAGTTTTTACGAAGATATTAGCAAAATTGGGCAAAAATGAACCGAATCCCATGCATTTGGTCCATTGTTTTCCCCTCAGCACTCAACAAAGTGAAGTTAGCTGGTGGTATAAGTGCAAATATCTAATATGCGCGTTGGACGCGTATCCATGACAACAGGCGTTTTTCGTTTTTGACAGCTTTGGTTTGTAATCATTGGGTGATTGGAACGTGTTTTCAGTTTTTCAATTTTTCTGTGCGTACTTTCATGTTATTTATTATTTCAAATATGATAAAATTAATAGCTTTTAGTTTAGTTTTAGGAAATATTGACAGAACATTATGTAGTAGTATCGATATAGACGTAAATGGATACATTGCCTATTGTCCCTGCATGGGTAAGTAAATTTCTTTCATTATTTTCGAGTTAAGTTTGAATAAAAACTCGAAGAAATAGTAATTATCGAAAAAGGATTTATTGTCTTTGAATCCTAAACTGTTTGGTAATATTACATGATTACGTTTTATCGAAAAATTCAATTTTACTTAGAAAAACCGTTGATAATGATATGTGAGGTTATGTTCATCCTTTTTGCAGTGCTCTGCAATGACTATATCCTGTATAAGTTAACTTAAGTTAATATTTTTTAGGACGTTTTGGAAATCAAGCGGATCATTTCCTAGGTGCCTTAGGCTTTGCAAAAGCTTTAAATCGAACTTTAGTTTTACCAGCATGGGTTGAATATCGAACTGGTGAAATTAGATCGGTACGTAATTGCTTTTCAAAAGGTTAATTTAAATTTAGAAGACCATATTTTACTTTGAACTTACATATTATCAGGGTTGTTTGTTAAATTCTGAACAATTCTCTTTGATATTAATATAAAATTTCTAAAAAGCCTGAAAGTATTATAATCATATTTCTTATATAGTAAATAAATCAATTCTTATGAATTCGGAAATTAAAAATTCAGTGTGAAAAGGGCTAAAATAATTGTTAAAACTTTGAAGCAGGTGCTACTAAAAACAATTCCAGTCACTTTTTCAAAATTCCATGACTTCGAGGTCTTTTTGTAGCAACTCTGATTAGTATGCATTGAAAAGAGTAAACAAAATAAAGGATTTTTACAACTGCTAAAATTCAGTTGAAAGTAAGTAAAACACTTTTGTTAATTTCAGTTGTGTTAAAATTCATTTAAAAATCTTACAGTTGCAAATACCATTCAATACCTACTTCAATGTTAGTCATCTGAAAACTTGTCACAAAGTGGTTCTGATGGAAGAGTTCATGAAGGAAATTGCTTCAAATATATGGCCACCTGATTACAGAACAGGTAGGTTATTGTTAAGTTTTTAATAGTTTTTGATCCATCTCCCCGAGGAAATCCGTGAGTGTCAATTGACGGTCTCACGGGGTTTTTCCTGTAAATCACGCGGATTTTTTCAATAGGGGAGTAACAATTGTATTAATAGAATGTTTATATCTTGCCTACAATTTTTTAAATTGAAAATATATCAACTTTAAAATATTAAACATGATCTGATACTGAACAATTTCAGCTTTCTGTTACTCGGCGCGAGGCAAAACGGAATCCTGCAACCCTAAAGAGGGAAATCCCTTCGGTCCTTTTTGGGACACCTACAATATTGATTTTGTAGATTCAGAATTTTATGGACCATTGCATTACGATGTGCATCACACAGATGTGGCAGATCAGTGGAAGAAAAAATACCCAGTAGTATCTTGGCCGGTGCTTGCATTTACTGGAGCACCAGCCACATTTCCAGTTCAGCTAGAAAACAAAAATCTTCAAAAGTGTCTCCAGTGGAGCGACTCCATATCTAATCAAGCAAAAACTGTCATAAAAGAAAAACTCCCACCTGGAGCATTTATAGGGATACATTTGAGAAACGGAATTGACTGGGTAATTATACTTCCTTTTCAATGATAAAAACATACAGAATTGAAGAAATTCAAAAATTAGGTACAATATGGAATAGGTAGGAAAAAAAGAATCGAATATTAATTATTTTCAATTGATTACTTGTTAATAGGTACGAGCCTGCGAATTCATTTCGAATAGTCCAAATCTTTTCGCTGCGCCCCAATGTTTAGGATATAGAAACGAGCGTGGGAAAGCAACACAAGCAATGTGCTTTCCGTCTTTTGATTTAATTCTGCTTCATATTAAACGCATTATTCGCAATGGGAAAGATATAAAGTCTGTATTTGTGGCATCCGATAGTAATTACATGATTGATGAACTGAACAACGCTCTTGCCAGAATGGAGGTATGATTGGTCCAGAAAATATATTTAGCACATCTAAGTTCCGTTCAAGTTACCCCAAGAGTAATTTTTGATTAATTCAGTTTTTTGCCACAAGCGACTCAGTAAGATACGAGAGGTTAATCACTCTTGAAATCTGGTGTACAAGCCTTCGTGAAATCTTTAAAATGTTTATAAAATCTTTGGATATTTGTTATTTGAGTTTATAAATGTCTATAGAGTCTTGTCAAGATTTTTTCATATTTTATTAAAATTTTTACATAGTTTTATCATGGAAGAATGATATGAGAGCTAGATTTGATACCGTTTTTATGTATAGCGGTTCTGCAACTCGTGAGTTTCTGAAATCTTTTGGAATCTTTAAAATCTTAGTGAAATCTTTTGGAATTATTGAAATTTACACTGAAATATCGGTTTAATCGCTCTTGATTTAACCAGCGTCTGTCGAGTTTAAATTGATTTATGGTCCCTAGGGCCGACTTGTGCAGTGCCGTAACTATAGACATGGCAAATGCGACGTTACTGACAGAAAAATAACCAGGTCTTGCTTCCCTCCGATTGATACAGTACTTTCTACCTGCGCTTGAGATTTCATGACTCTCGATTTATCTGGAGCTCTCCCGAGCTGCCAATTAAACCGAAATTTCAGTGTATTTAAGTCTTCGTGCAACCATTTGACATCTTTATGAAATATTTTAAATCTTCGTAAAATTATTTGAAATCTTTGTGAAATAATTTCAATCTTTAAAATATTTTAAAATATTTGAAATCTTCTGATATATTTTGATTTTTTTTTTAATCTTTGAAATATTTGAAATTCTCGAAAACTTCGTGACATTTTTTAAGCCTTTGCCAAATCTATGAAATTTTCTGAAAGATTTCTAAATCTTTTGGAGTTTTTGAAATCTTTGTGAAATCATTAGCAATATTTTAAATCTTTGTAAGATCGTTTTAGATATTTGTGAAATATTTCGAGTCTTTGTAAAATCATTTTAAATATTTCAAATCTTTGTGAAATTTTTGAAATCCTTGCAATCTTCGTGAAATCTTGAAATCTGATGTGCACTAAGAAGTCGAGTGGTCAATCCCTCGGTAATAAAATATTAAATATAAATAAGTTTATCTTCAATTCGGAATAACGTATAGAATAACATACGTGCAAACGGTAATATATAAAGTAAAATAAACAATTGCAGGTTCGTGCTTATAGACAACAAGACGAAATATCTCCTCACTTAGACTTGGCTATTCTTGGAAGAGCGAATTACTTCATAGGTAATTGTATTTCTTCCTTTTCCGCTTTCGCTGCAAGAGAACGAGAAGTGAAGGGCCTTCCAACATTTTTCTGGGGCTATCCACCTGAGAGAACTGCATCTTCGACTGTACACGAAGAATTTTGACTTTCTAGGCTATTTTATCAAAATAATTCTTAATTTATTCATACATCACTCGCATGCTCGCAATTATACTCTAGAAAAAGAAGCAATGAACATAACCACTTTTTCTGAGATTATTTTTTTACCTTTTATATTTTATGTAAAAGTCTGAATATATGTAACTTTTTCTTATAGAATTTTTGTAGAAATATATTTAAATTAAAACCCACAGTCCACAGACGATCTTTAGGCAATATAGGCAAGCACCGGACGCGAATATAGCTCTTCAAATTGTTTTTTCGGGGTTACTGTTCAGCGACTTTTTTCATATTGCACAAACTTTCTCGTAAGGTCTCTGCGAAAGCTTTAGTAGAGGTTTCTGAACAGTCTTGGAAAGAAGAACAGGCGAAGAGAATGTCCTTTGGCCGGGGATTGTAACAACATCCGTAACCTTCGGGAACGACTGGCCCGTAACACATGAATGAAGCAGTCTTGTAAGGCACCTAAAAATAAATATTACATTTTCGATATTCATAATAAGGTTGTCACATTACACTTACTTGCAATCACATGCTACGTGCAACTGCGACAGTAAATTTTTTATATGCTTGAAGTTTTAAAAAATGAGAATAAACATTTTTCATTGAATGAAAATGAGTAACTTTACCACAGGTTGGCCAAGAAAACCGGGAAATGATCAGGATTTTTTTGTAACCGGGAATTGGCAGTAATGATATTTTTAACGGGCAATTTTATAAATTTTTGGTAGAAAATCCTATACAATCACTTTATTTGCAACTAACTTGATATCATGCGCAATCATGAAATGTTGAGTTCCATTCGACAATTATTAAAATTTGATATCTTAAATTTAAAAAAATGTATTTTGAACTCCCTTAATTTTTAATTGTACAGTTTAAAACTTAAAAATTGCTAGTTTGTTGGTAAAACAAGAAAAGGCTTATATTAAACAGAGAAAATGGTGTCTATATCTACAGTCTAAATGTAATACAGGTATAAACTCAGGGGTATATATCAATAATTCAAGTTATAGATTGTTAATATTTTATTTTAAAATACCCAGTGTCTAATTTTGAAGACCTTTTAGAATTAAAATTATACAATATAATTGGCTTTTAGTGTTGCGGATGAAAGACTGGGAGAGCTAATACTAGATACAAGGGTTATGAGAGGTTCTGAATGTGGAACGGATCATTACCTCTTAGTCTCAAAAGTTAACTTAGTTCAAGGGTGGATAACAAAGAGAACTAAAAAGACAAAACAAACGCGAATCAATATCGAGAAATTACAGAAACCGGAAGTACGAATAGAATTTCAGAACAAGATAAACGAACGTATAGATAGGGCAGCTTGGGAGGCGGTAATACGCAATAAAGATATAGAGTGCGCATGGACTATGCTCCGGGCTAAAATTTCAATATATAACTCTGTACTTGCACCCACTGTGCTGTGCGATAGCGAGACCTGGACCTACCAAGAAAATGATAACAGTAAAATGAACGCGGTTGGCATGAGATTCCTGCGCAATGTATGCGGTAAAACGCTAATCGACAAAGTCAGTAAAGAGAGGATTCTTGGTGAATGTGGTGTAGAGGAAACACTCTTTGATAAGAGCGAAAGAAATTTGTTGATATTGTTTTTGTATGTTGAGAGAATGAAAGGGGAACGGCTGACGAATCAAGTATATCGAGGTATAAAGTAAATGATAGCGTGCCCAGAGACAGACCAAGAAAAGAATAGTTGGAATGTGTGAATGAGACCCTAATTCAAAAAGATATAAAAAGCCACAGAAACACAAGACCTTGCATGAGGAAATATATGGACGTAAAGGAAGCTAAAGAGGTATACTAGGACAGGAAAGTGTGGCGACAAATAGTTGTTAAGAAATGCATGATGAAAAGTCAGTGGAGTGAGAGGCACCTGAAATGAAAGACCTTGGATACCAATGGGCCCACGCGGAGAGCTTCACATGGTGAATTTATGAAGCTCTTCGCCTGTGGTGATTGCTAGATAGAGATTGATCAGTGACCTAGGTCGGAGCAGTGTTGTGGAACGAACCTGTTTAAATAAGCAACACGGGAAATTTAGATTAATCTAAAAATCTATACCCCCTATTACCGTATCGTACACATCCCGCTACCACTTTTCTCATATGAACTCCTTGATCCCTGATAGTATATCGAGGGTATAATAATAATAATAATGTGGCCCGCCAAACAGTAGAGAATATAAGGTCAACCACCTTTATATATGGACGACTTTAGACTCTTTGCTTCTTCAAAAGAGGACCTTAACATCCTTGTGGAGGCGGTAAATAGGTACTCTAAAGCGAATGTAATGAGGTTTGGACTGGACAAGTGTGCCTGCGTCCACCTACACCAAGGAAGACTAGAATTCTCAGAAAAAAAGGTTTCCGAATTATCTGGAAAGAATAAGATCCAGGTGACCAATATGCTGGCCGTTCCTATACTGCTCTACACGTTTGGTGCAGTAAAATGGAACTTTGATCAGTTGAAGCAACTTGACCGAAGCACACGCAAGATGATGACAATCCATCGAAGTCATCATTCTAGATCTTCCGTACCTCGAATATACCTACCTCGAGATAAAGGGGGTAGAGGCTTGCTAAGCTTGGAGTGTCTTCAT
>JAABKJ010007737.1:0-11621 GCA_011634705.1 Andricus grossulariae
GCTCAGCTCGACTCGACTCGAAAGCTAACAAGCTCGACTCGACTCGTTCGAACTTCGAGTTTTTTGCACACCCCTAGTATATTTGTTTTCTGAATTACCTCACAATAAAAGCTACAATCCTTTCTTCAGACATTCTTTCCTATCTCGCGTTATTATGCTAAAAATAGGATTTTTGTTATCATATTATTTTTTATGGATAAAACAAAATAACCTTAAAGTCCTCTTCTAGGCTTTTTACGTACCTCGCATCATTTGGCGTAATATTAGAATTTTCCATTTTTGCATATCAATTTCGATAAATAAATTAAAAACGTCGAGTTATGTAAAAAGATGGTTCAAAGAAGTATTGTAGGGATTTTTAAACCCTAAAATTAATTCAACAACTTTTCACCATATGTCGCGTCGTTTGGCTCAAAATTCTAATTTCCGATTTTTTTCTTAAAATTTTGAACAAATAAAACCAAAATAACAAGTCCTATAAAAAAATAGTTTGAATTAATTTTGTATGACTTTTTGAAAGATGCAATTCCTTTTAGAATTTCTTGTACCTCCCGCCGTTTGGTTCGAAATTTGAATTTTCTGCATTCTCACTTTCTTAAAATAACAATTTAACAACTCTGGCTCACCTTGAAGAAAAAATTTGTTTAGTTTGGTACAAGTTGCAGAAACTGCAATCAGAAATTTGTCAGTGTCTCCTCGATTTCCATAAAAAGTCAATTCCTGGAGATTCTCAAAAGCTAATAATTTACAGGTGCGGTTATTGCATGATATCGTACAAGAATATAACTCCACACTATTAAAACCTTTAGCACAAGAATGTAGTGCCCATGACGACATATCGTGAGCGATATTATGAATCGATAATTGCCGAAACTTTTGAAGCTCTGGGCTGACCTGTAAACAAATAGACACAATGTTAACATTGCAAAAGAAATAGAAAATAGTTCTGTAATTTCTGGTCTAAAATAACGTTACTTTACACTCAAGAATGAAGAAAAGAGTTCATGTATCTTTCCTAAGGTTGAAGTTCCATGACAATTACAAATCATGATTTCCTCAATGGAATTCCTGGGCAAATCTTGCACACATTTGCATATGTTTGAAGAATCATTATGAAAAAGATGGAGGACTTTCAGCTTTTTATTTGAGGCAAACAAGGTTGACAAATCATCATCCGAAATATTGCTGTGGAGATCCATTTTGAAATCTTCCAAGTTAGACGAGCAATTTGCAAGTACTGATAAAGTCGAGGATCTGATAAAATGAAATCCTAAATCAAGAATCTTCATATTTGGACACATCTCCCACATAGTTCCAAGGCATCTTTGGCTAATAGAGAGCTTCAGAATTTTCTTATCACACGAAAATGGAGGAAATTTAACTTCTCTTATATAATTGCCGCATCTTGATAGTACTGTTTTGATGATCTTATCAGTGATTGTTACTTTCGTATTGAAAGCGAAGCCCCAAAGAGATTTTTTAAAATGAAGTGCCTGAAATCCTACCCAGCCAGATCGACTAACCTCTTGCCAAAGTTTGCAAACTGCAAAATAAATAAAGTCCAAATAAGTTGAATTTATCAAAGTATAATTTTATAAATATTTATGAGAAAGACACTGTTCACAATCCCGTACAACACAGTAAATGCCAGTTGAAAAATTTCATCCTGAAATTGGATCAAAATAATGTGCAACGCTTTTATACAAATTTCGAGATTTTTATTGTATCTGAAATATAAATTTCCTATATTTTTTCTAACGAAAAATCATTAGTTTTTAACGAATATTTGAAATATTTAAATCTAAAAAAAAAACACTTTTTGAAGGCAAACAAAAATTCTGAGCCATAGAGATTTACCGCCCAAATAGGAAAAATTGAATTTTTCTTCCACCCTGAAATTCAAAATTTTCTCAACTATTCCTTGTTTTAGAAAAACATTACTTCCATCATGACTAACCTATGACTTTGAATAATAAGTATAATAACTGCCACTAGACAAATATAAATGAAGCTGGATAAAAATTAATTTTGGATCCGAAAAAAGTGGATCATTTTGATCTGAAATTGCTAATTAATCAGAATGATATGCAACAGTCTGATATCCCTTGGTTTACCATGAATCCATAACTATTTTTCTCATTTCTGATAAGAGAGTTCAAATGAGTATTATTGTAAGGCTTATAAGTCTACTATTTATCATTAATTATAATTCACAAAACGAAAACATTTGAAGAAAGAAGTACTGAATTAGCAATTATAAAATTAGGAATTTAAGTAAAATTGCCTAAATGTAATGAATTATAAATAATAAATAAAAATTCCTTTTACCTCTTTCGACTTTTATTCGTTCGGAGATGGTTAAATGAGAGAAGATCATGAGCAAGCATTCAGTGTTGAGCAAAATCACGTTTGATGAAGTTTCTGATTTCAACTTTCCAGATTCCTTTGCTGCGTTTAATTTTTTTGGAGGCATTTTTTAAATTTATATTAACATAGACACACATGGTGCACCTAACTTGATCAGTTCCAAAAACGACTAACGATGAAAACAAAAAATCTTAGAACAGAGCTCTCGGTCAAAATGAGCAAGGACTAAGAAGGTAAACATACACAGTTATTCTGAAAGTCAATTAAGCGTTAAGGCTAAAGTCACTCAATTTCGTAATCAAGACAATTTCCAAACAATTTTATCTTCGTGGAAATCGATTTTTAAAAATAAAATAGAATCTTTACTAATATAAATGTAAAATAATAAAGATTTTTTGAAATTGTTACTATTTATATTTTTTATTTATAATATAATTGATTCTTTTCGTTGAGGAAAGAAACAAGTTATACGCCTGGATGTTTATGCGCTCATTTTAAATTTAAATTTGGATGCTTATAAAATAATCTGCATTCATTCATTGTAATTCATTCTTATCAGATGAAGAAATAATTTAAACCAATTATTTATTGCTATTAACATTATCATGTTGAAGAAAATATTTTAATGTTTGATTTAACGTTCTACTAAACTAAAAACTAAACTAAAATATAATTTGTAATAAGAAATTCCCTCGATGATTTCTTCAGTTTCCTGCAATTTCTTAATCTACAATTTTTCATCTGAAACGGGAATCAGGGTGGCCACAAAACTTCGTTCTTAAAATTCTCTGATTTTTCCGTAACTAATTGCTCATTTTTCCTGACCATTAACTTGTAAATACACAAATTTTAATTTTGTAAGATTTTAAGATTAAAATCTTTTATAAATGGAAATTTAAGTTTCAAGTTAAGTTTAAATTAATTACTTATACATTTATTATTTATTATTCTCAAAGGTGCCACATCCTAATTCTCTTGAGAAAAGTGAACTATTTAAAACAAAAAATGACAAACAGTGACTAATTTCTAATGCAAAAAGCTCAAATGATTGGAATCTATTACACATTTCTTGAAATCTTTACAAATTTGTCCAAATATTTCAAAGAAATCAAAAAAATTCAAAAATATGTATATAGTAGACCTGAATTCAATAGTGGTTAACCCATGGGTTTATTTATTGAAAGAAAAGTGTCTAAAGTGATCTTTTTATTTCAGAAAGTGACTATGGTGACTTTATCTTGAAAAAGGGACTGAAAAGTAATTTGAGAAAAAGAAGTGGCAAATAGTGACTGTTTAGCAGCCCTGATTATTGTTGACAGTTACTTAAAGTGCTTCTTACAAAAATTCCCTAACTTTTACATTTTTGTTTAAAATCCCCTCCCTTTTTCCGGACATTAAGTAATGCACACTATAACATGAAAAAATCTGTTAAATTTAAAGAATTGTATGTTAACTTAGAAGAATTGTGACAGTAATCTGTCATAAGATTAATAGAGTTTTCATTTCTTTTATATAAGTACCTGCAACTAGATATTAGTATAGAAGCTGTATAGTAGTAGTAGTAGTAGTATAGTAGAATAACTATAAAAATTGTGCAATATTCATACAGTAAAAGCTGTGACCTATTCTTTCATTATGAATTGCGCATTTCAGCAAGAGTCACCGTTTCTTCTTCTGAACATCTCTTCTTCATGCGAGTAACCTTTGAGCAACAATTGTTTGAACAGCAACAATGTTTGTTTCGATATTTATACGAACGGGTCTCGTAAGACACATAACTCCATTTTGAAAGGCTGATTTACGAGCCGTCCGTGCGTTATGAAGCTTTCGATACTGGGACAATGGACCCAAGTCCCGCAAGCATACTGCACGCGCGGATGTGCTCAGAAGACAAAAAAATCGTGAGTGTGCAGTATCAACACGAAATATTAGTTTTTTAATGGTAAATTGTCTGGTTTCATTTGCACATTTTAACTTATTATATCAGCTCTCTGAATCCAAATTTGTAGAAAACTAATAATTGAAAAAGTACGTTAGTGAGCATTTTCTACTAATTGTTTAGTAATATCAAAAAAACAAAAAGAATGATTAACCAGTTGAATTCAACGAAAAAAAACGTTTTTAACAAAATTGTTGAATCCTCAACCAAATAGATAAATTTTCACCAAAAAAGTTAAGTTTTCTAATTAAACAATCTAATGTTTCTGAAAAGAGTTGACTTTTAAACCAGAAGAGTAGAATTTTTAACAAGAAAGATAAATTTCCATCAAGTAAGATGAATTTTCAACGAAATATTTGACTTTTTAACTACAATGATAAATTGTCAAACACAAATGGAATCGTTCAATTTTCAGTCAAAAAAAGTAATTTCCAACAAAAAAAACTAATATTTAACAAAGTAATTGAATCCTCAAACAAAATGATGAATTTGCAATAAACAGTATTAATTTTGTACCCAAATAGAGAAATTTTCAACAAAATACATGAGCTCTCTATCGGACATACCAACAAAATATAATAAAAAATATAAATAAAAATGAAATGTAAAATAAAATTAATTTTTGTATATACAAAAAAAAAACTAATTTCCAACAAAGCAGGTTAATTTTCAACTAAAAACATGAATTTTTAACAAAAGAGTGAATTTCCACCCGAATAGTCCAATTTTCTACCAAATTCTTAAATTTTCAAGCCAAAAATATGATTTTTTTACAAAAAAGTTCATTCACGATCAAAAAGTTGAATTTTTAACTAGAACAATAAATCTTGAGCCAATAAAAAAAATTATTTTCCACACAAATTTTTTTTTCGTCCAAAAAAATGAATTTTTAACGAAAAATGTAATAGTTAGTATTCCAAACAAAAAGGTTTTAATCTGAAATAAAAAACAGTTGAATCCAAACAAAAAAAAAACGAATTTCAATCAAGAAAGTTGAATCCTTAACCAAAACAGATTAATTTTCAACCAAGCAGTTGCATTTTCATCCATTTTTCACTTTAAAATATCAATATTCAACCAAAAATGGAATTGTTACATTTTCGGACAAAAAAATGAATTGTTAGCAAAGAAAAATGAAATCTTAACAGAATAGTTCAGTTTTCAACCAAAAAGTTGGGTTTTCAACCAAGAAGATTATCTTTTTACCAAAAAAGAACAATTATCAACAAACTACATGAATTTTCAACCAATCACTTGAATTTTCAACTAGAAAAGATTATTTTTCAACCAAGTAGTTCAATTTTTAACTGGCAAAAGATAAATTTACGACCAAAAATGGAATATTTAAATGTTCAGTTTAAAAAATTGATTTTATACCAACAATTAAACAAATTTTCAACAAAGTTGTTACATTTTCAACAACAAAAAATTAAATTTTCAACCAAATAGTCGAATTTTTAATCAAATCAGATGAATTACGAACACAAAATATTTTAAATTTTATCAAACGAAATATTAGCTTTGAACGAATAAGATTAGTTGGATTTTTGTATGGGTTCTATTACGCCAGATCACATTGAAGCGAAAATCGAGAAGAAAGGGAAATTTCTTGAAAAACGGCAAAAAAGAGAATTTTTTAAAAAAGAGGAAAAGAGAGGAATAGGGAAAAGAGTGTGAATTCTGAAATATTAAAGTAATTTTCAAACTTATTAAGTTACTATTTAACTGTACCGTTTTAGGGCCATTTTTCGCAAAATTCGCAAATTTGTTCAAATTTATGATCAGAAATCGTTCTAAATATGTTCTCAAATTAAAAAATGTCTAAAGAATTTAATTAAAAGTATTCTCATACTAGTAGCAAATAGTTTTAACTTGTTATTCATCGTTCGATTGACATTTATATAAAATTTCATTCATATTTCGTATTTAATAATAGCAGGGGTGGTCAGCTTCAGTGTCACATGGCATTTTAAGGGGGATTTACCGGAATGTCAAAAATTCACACAAGAGGTGGGATGAGTCAACTCTCTCAAACGAAACCTGTGCAATTTTAGCTGGTTGAATCAGTATTTTGAATTATCACTGGAGAACCAGTCACTTTTCGATTTTGACTGGGTGAACCAGTAAGAGACTCCACTGAACCAGTTACTGAAATGTACCAGTGATGCCAAATGATAAATTCAACCAGTGATCATACCAGTGATATAGCGCTCCAAGCGGCCAAGATATGAACCTCCAGTTGTCTCGTAGTCTCGTACGCGCGTCGCCGATCGCATTTCGCACATTTCGCTCGAATGAAAACAAACTTTATTGTGTAGTAGTGTTTGTGTTAAAAGTATTTGGCCTGGCTGCAATAAGCAGGGCATATAATATCTTTCGCTAGAAAGTGGAGAGGCTACTGGCCACTTGGATCTGACTTTGAGCGACGCGTTGATGGAATGACGGGGCTTCAGATAGTTGAGCGAAATACATTATATCCTAATATATTGCAGTCTGACCCTTAATTATTGTTGTTAAAGTAAAATGCTGTTTTTAAAAGATAATTTTGCAAATGTTAGCACGAAAACGATAAATGATAAGTGTCATACTAACCAGCACACGGACAATGCGTCCGACTGACTACTGGTACTGAGTAGCCAGTGAACCTCACTGATTAGACCAGCGATGGAATTCCACTGAGTGAACCAGTGATATCACTCTGATTTCCAGTGACACACTTCTGGCTGTTTCAACCAGTGAGATTTCACTGGTTCATTTTAAGAGAAAAAAATCAATAAAAATAGATTCACGTAATGTTTGGACGCTCCCTTACAGAATTTAGTTTGGAAGTCTTAAACTTTGAGCTGTTTGCAAAGGGCGCATATACCTGAGCATCTGCGGATTGGTGGTGGTAATTAAAGTCGCGGTGTACATATTATTGCTGATAATCGCCAACACGATCTCTTTCCCTCTCGAGTTAACCGGACGAGAAGATATATCACGCGTGGCAGTATGAGGCTATGTATGCGAACAACAACTCGAAGAAGAGTTTCGAAGCGATGCGCTTCTCCGTTTCTAATTTTTTCGCTCCTCGACCTCCTCGTTCTGCATCAGTGTGTGCGAGGGACCGTATCATCAACTCGATTTTTTCCCGACTTTACACACGCGATACCTCCGCCACTGAAGAATCTCTCCGTAAATCATCGATAGCGTAATAGGAAACTGTACACATTACCCGTTATGCAATTTCTCTCGCAAAAGTACCCCCCCTCCCACGCACCCTTTCTCCTTTTCACGTATGCCTTTTTTCTAAATTGACACGCTCGTAAACCGATCTTCTTCGGACGAGGGAGTCTCTTCTCAATTAACCTTCGCGAGAGAAGATCTTAATTAACCTTCAATTCATTTTTCCGCTCATGACTTTATTAGTTTTATTACAAATATGCTTTATTGCACTTGATAACATACAAATACCGTACCTGTATTTCCTTTCAACAGAAAATGAAAATTATCAATTAGGGACCGTTCAAACACTACGTCACGCTATTTTCCACTCCACTCCCCTCCTTCGTCATAGATCGTCTCAAAAAGCTTCAACCACTCAGGGCAACATTTAAAATACCTCCCCCTTCCTATTTTAAGTCAAAATTTTTTTCTTGGATTTCATTTGATAAACGGCTAAAATCAAACACAAAACATACAAACATAATGTTTCAACAAACTTCACAGCCCAAAATGCTAGGTCTCAAACCAGGAGAAATAGGGTGATTTTCACAAAAATAGGGAAATAAATTCTTTGATCAAATTAATTTACAGGTACCATATTGAATTCAATATAAAACGCGTAAGATTTCAAATCAAAATATATTGCATTTTCAACGAAATAGTTGAACTTTCAAAAAAACAAATTAATTTTGTACCAAAAGAGATGGATTTTCAACAAAACAGTTGAGTTTTCAAGCTAAAATTCAAATATTTTAGAAAACAGTTGACTTTTATAACCGAAAAAATACATTTTCAACCAAGACTGATAATTTTCAATGAAGCAGTTGAATATTCAACAGAAAAATAGATAATTTTAGATCAGACAGTTAAATTTACAACTAAACAGTTGAACTTTCAAGCATAAGGGATAAATTTTCGACAAAAGAGTTCGATTTTTAACCAAATAGTTCAATTTTCAAACTACAAAGATTAAATTTCAGCCAAATGGTCAGTATCTTAAACAAAAAAGATTAAACTTCAACAAAAAACGGTTGCATTTCCAACTAAAATGATCAATCTTAAACAAAAAAAATGCATTTTTTAAAGAAGTTCAACTTTCAACCAAGTAGTTGAATTTTTAATAAAAAAGGTTCATTTTCAGCGAAAAATATAATATTGGATCTTTCAACCAAAATTTTTTTAAATTTTAAATAAAAACAGTTGAATTCAATCAAAAGGGTGATGGTCTCGAAAATTTTTCGGAACTGGAAAAAGTAATAGTCGTCCCGAAGTTTCGGGACGATGAGATACTTTCGTAATTTTTAGCCAAACAGTTTCATGTTTAACAAGGTCAAATTTCTGCCAAAAGAGATGAATTTTCAAATAAAAAGACGACTTTTCAACAAAAGAGTTCAACTTTCAACCAGAAAAGATTTTTCAGTCAAGAGAGAGAAAAAATTTAAACAAGTTCTTGAATGTTCAAGCCGAAAGTCGAATTGTCTACAAAATAATTGACTTTTCATGCCGAAAATATGCATTTTCAATACAAAAGTTCATTTTTGACCAAACGGTTCATTGTCAACCAAATAGTAAAATTTAGTACAAAAATAATAGAAAATATGAATATTTTACTAAAATGATGAATCTTAAACAAAAAATATGAATTTAAAAAAAAGTTCAACTTCCAACCAAGTAGTTGAATTTTTAATAAAAAGGGTTCATTTTCAGCGAAAAATATAATAGTGGATCTTCCAACCAAAGATTTTTTTAATTTGAAATAAAAACAGTTGAATTTAATCAAAAGGGCTAATTTCCTACAAAACAGTTGAATTTTTAACCAAATAGTAGAATGTTCTACTATAAAACGATCAATCTTCAACCAATAATGGAATTTTCTTATTGGGTTCTATTCATTCAGTTTGCACTTAAGCGAACTGAAGAGAAAATAAGGAAATTTCTTAAAAACAGGAGAAAAGCGGAGAATAGGGGAAAGTGTGTGAAGTCTGTATTGGATGCTTTACTTGTAAAATAAAATCAGTAATGTCAATTTTTTCAAGCATTTCAAAAAATTGTCATTTACTTTTATATTTTCCATGTGTGATGAAATATTCTAAATTAACACCTCCCCCCGCCCACTACTCGTCGAAAATCGTCATAAAACCTGTTACCCACAGCCCCTGACAGTGTGACGTCATTTTTGAACAGCTCCTTATAGAGAAAATAGATTATTATGACGGTTAACAATTCGAGAATCTGTAAAGCTGCCATCATTGAGAAAAGATTATAGATGTCTTCCTTGCTGTCGTATCCTTGAGTATAAAAGAAATAGATTCGAGTCCGTTCAGTTTGAAATTTATCATGTACTAATTTTTTTTTAGTGTGGAAGCTTTTACTTATATTTATCAATGACAGGGGGACAGGAATGCTGACTGTTATCAATTAATTTGTTGTAGTAGATTGTCGATCATCCTTGACTGAACGTGTAATAACATCCAGTTAAGAATAGCTAAGTGATCACCAGAAGCTAAAATCAACCACTCGTCGAACAGGATCAGACCAAAAAGAAGATTCTCACATAAACCTCAATGTAATTAATCAATTGAAAAATGTCTTTAAGAAACATTTATGTGTAATTGAGCCCGAACGAGACTAAAGCAAAAGGAAATTCAAAAGTAATGTGCACCTTCATCATATAGTACCTGTTGCTTATCAAAAGTTATTTTTATGCATACATTTTTAATCTTTGAAAAACGAAAGTTGTTTCCGCAAAAACAAAATCTTGGTAACTTGCTTTGCAACTTTATCTCAATATTAATTGAAAATTAAAGTCAAGTCTTATTAGTTGAATCACATAACTTAATTTACTGTGAAAAAGTATCACATATTCTGGTTTCCAGGTTTCCCTGACCATTAATATTCAAAGGCCAGAATTTGAATCTTGTAAAAGTTTTAATATAGAATCTTTTATAAAACCAAGTAGAAAAATAAAATTTTAAAATTTCAATTTTAGTTATTGCCAACAGAAAAGATTACTTTTGTACCATAAAAGATAAATTCTCATTCCAAACGGACGAATTTTCAAACAAAAGAGAGCTGAACTTTCGACAAAAAAGATTACTTTGAAAAAAAAATTTCAATATTAAAAAAATCAATTAAAATTTCAACAAAATAGTTGAATTTTTTTCACTACAAAAATCAATTTTCCACAAAAAGAATTCTCAAGGGAAAATGTAAAGTTTATATTTCAATTTAAAAAAAAAAACTAATTTTCAAAGCAATAGTTAAATTTTTAACTAAAGAGTTGAATTTCCAGCAAAATATTAAAGTTTCAACAAAATACATGAATTTTCAAACAAATAATTACATTTTGAAGTAAAAAATATAAATTTGTGACCAAAAATGAAAAAGTAAAATAATCATTAAAAAACGTAATTTTAATCACAAAAAAAAATTCAATAAAGTAGTCCAATTTCCAAGCAAAATCATGAATTTTCAAGTAAAATAATGAATTTTTCAATTTTTAACTAAAAGAGATGAAATTTCTATTAAGATAGATCAATTTTTAAACCAAATAGACAAATATGATTTTTCATCAAAAAGTGAATTTTCTGCCAAATAGTTGAATTATCGACCAAAAAAGGTGAATTTTCAACCGAAAATAATGACTTTTTAAAAAAATGGTTTAAATTTCAAACAAATCATAAACAAAATTCCCAACTTATTATGAACTTTGATAGTTATTTAAAATGCCTCTTGTAGAAATTTCTTCACGTTTGCAAGATTTTTTTCAAACTACCTGAATTTTTTTCTGATTTCCAGGTTCTCCCTGACCTTTGGCCAGCCTAATTTTCATATCTCCGCTAGGAAACTAAGTTGCTAATGGTTTCGCCTATTTTTGAAAAAGAGATATTGCCTTTTCATATTTTTATCATTTCCTGTGAATTTGACGGATAATGATCTTCAAACAAAAAATAAAATTTTCAACTCGAAATATATTCCACAGGAGGAAGCAACTGCTGAAAAATAGGAATAGAAACAGACATACTATTATTATAATATCATTAAGCCGTTTCCCTTTCGGGGTAGGCGTGAATTGCTCGGTGGTAAACTAGTGATGTGTGGATGGGTATAT
>JAABKJ010007738.1:0-11621 GCA_011634705.1 Andricus grossulariae
ATTCTGGGAGACACGACTTTCCTCTACTCAAGCACGCCCGCGACTGATTTTGAGAATAAAGGGTGGTCACGTGTCAAAATTTCAAAACTCTGAATTGTAAATCTTTATAATTGAATAGTTAAGGTAATAGTTAAGTAAAATGGATAGGAACTAATGAAAGTGATAGAAGGGGAAGGGATGAGAAATACAGGGGAAGAGAAGAAGGGGGCGGAAGGGCAAGTAGGAGAACTGACGGGAAAGGAATTAAAGGAAGTCGGGCAAGCGAGAAGAAGGGAAGGGTAGTGCAGTAGGGGAAGTTACTAGAGTGAGATAGATGGAAAGTAATGGACGGGGTAGTGGGAACGTGAGGTTGATTAGGGGAGCGAAATTAGGGAGATGGAAGTGAGGCGCTAGATAAGGAAGAAAAGAATTTTTTAGTAGGGGAAGAAATAGTAAGTATGTCAGCTATGTGAGGGGGAAGTAAAGGGAGGCAGTGAATGTGAGGGAATGTAGGGAAACTTAGGGAAGGCGTATTAAGAAAGTGAGCTTGATTAGAGGAGGGGTTAGGAGCGGAAGACAAGTGAGAGGAGGGAAGGCAAGTGAGAGAATAGTTTATTAGAAGAGCGGTAAAGAAGGGAGAGGGATGAGGGGGGTAGTAGGGGGAGTACGAGTGGGTAGCATAAGTCAGGGGAAGTCAAAGCAAGGAGAACGGACAGAAAGTAGAAGAAGCAGGGCACGTGAAGATGAGTAGGGGAAGAGGAGTTTGATGTTGGTGGGGAAGTGAAGAGAAAGTGAAGCAGGGAAACTGGGAGGAGGGTCATTCTGGAAGGAGGAGATTCAAGAGACATAATTACCATCGTATTAGGCTACGAACCTCTTTTTTGTAGGCGCGCGGCGTTCACTTTGACTAATTTTTATCATTTACTATATCTTTCTATCTCTTTTCATTTCTTTTTCTCTGCGTGCAGTTCCATGCGAACCTCGAGGTGCTACCCGTTTTTCTCATTATCTTGTTTTGTTACCCTCTCATTTCGCACGTAGCAGGTCTTTGAAGTTTATTCAGATTCACCGGACCGTTTTGCACCAGTGTGCAACACCCGGTTCCACCTTGTGGGTGCACATACAGCGTTCTTCCGGAAGGATGAAAATTCTAAGGGAATCCAGAGCACTCTTGGATTCTTCTTTTTACAAAGGATTTCACTGTTACGCTCTCATTCGACTTCTGAACTTGGAATTAGATTAACAGTGTTAAGAGACTGCTATTCCCATTTTCACTGAGAAAAGAATTAACATATTTGAGATTCTATATATATTTTTGTATAACTTTAACGAGATGAAAATTCGAATTGTCTTTACACAAAAACACGTGATGGTATTTTGAATCATTTTTAAACTAAAATTGTTGCTAGCCTTGATAGTACTCTCTCGCTTAGTTAAAAAATTATGTTGGTGAACCTAAAATTCTAATTTAAATCATTGTTTCCTCAAATTAATCATGCTCTTGTTCATTGAGGCAATTTTCTGTTTCTTTGATCTACACTATCGATCTGCTAAAATATGAGTAATTTACGGGGGTCATTCCAAAATTTAGTTTAAATATTTTCTCATAAGAGAACTAAAAGAGGTAGGAAGCTGAGGAAGATCCTCAAGTTTTCCTTTGGATCTATTGGTAACACTGTAAAAATTGCAAGTCTCCAGGTTGCATTGTTCATAACCTGTTCATTTGTGAACATGGCTACCGACTTCGAGCTCAGGTCCTGCTACCATTTTTAATTTTGATCCGAATTAAAAAAGTTATATACTTTTCAAAATTTTGAAGAAATAGAAAAAACAAAATTTGTTAAATAGGTTAAAACATATCAATCCAAATTTGTACTAGATACAAAATATATTTCGAAACTATTCCTATGAAATTTTTTAATGAGATAAAAATTCAAAAAGTTGAATCATTTTAAAAAATATGCCATATTTTTTTTCAAGAGATCCGTAAGTTTAAACCGTTATTTTAAGTAGATTTCAACAAGATTCACAAATTATAATAATTAAATTTTTCAATGGAACATAAATTAGTAATGTTCCAAATTAATCAATCATAGTAGGGTTGTCTTAGAAATGAAGTTTGAACGAACAGAATCAAAGTATGCGACTTAATGTCTCTATTTATTGAATATAAAAAAATCTGATTTTTTTTCAACATTAAATAGAAAAACATACCTGCTTCTTATATGCTGTTCAATTTTGTCTATATCGTTCCATTTTTTAAAGAGAATTGTCTCTATAACCTAATTATCGAACACGAGTGTCGCAATGAGGATGTAATCGTCAAAGCCGCAGGTGCTTTAAAACTCTTCTTTAAAGACAAATTTAAAAGCAATTTCAGTTCTAATTCATGACTGTAGTTCCTGAGCGGTTTAAATCACAGCTTTCCATTTATGTTACAATATTTATAATATTTAAAAAAATGTAGTTGAAGTGCATGAATTTTTTTCAGTGTGTTCGCACTAAATCTGAACAATGTATAGATAAAAAGATTTTTTATATTAAACAAATGAAAATTATTGAATAATTTCTAATTTTGTAAACAAATTTCATAAACAGTTATTATAATCAGGCATTCATGATGTGATAAATAAAGTTTTCATCAAATAGATGAACCAAAAATTACTCGCAAATGATATCTAGTTTTCATACTTAGTCCACCAATAACAATTAATGCATTTCTAAATAAACTAAGTTAACAAATGCAGTGTCCGGCTATTCCGCAAAGCATAAACTTTGTTTTTTTCAACGTAATCAAATGTAAGTATCTGATACATAAACTATTAGAGACTCTTCAATGACATTCTAAAATTATTATTGTTCATAATAAATTTGTATCATCTTATGTAATTATAAACAAAACATTCTACTATTTACCTATTAACTAACAGAAAATTATTAAGCAACATTTTCTTGATGTCATCGATAACTAAAGATGATTTTTACACAAAATTAATTCGCAAATGCATTGTTTATTTGTCTATTTTCCATCATTTGAACATTGTTCTTTTCAAGTGATCAACTTGTCATTATTAATTTTCCAATATTTTTTTCGATACTTGGATTGCGATAAACTATTTTTATTTTTATTAACAATGCTATAACAAAAAATTTCTCATTTCATGCATTTTTAAACAATTTCTTTTTTATCCTGCAATTTATTAATAATTCCTAAGCAATGACTCTTTCTTATCATAGTTTCTCAATCGTTGATAAGATGACAATTGCTAATTTATGTAAAGAAACTTAATTAACAAATGCATTATTCGAATATTTTCAACATTTTAACTTAGTTTATTTAACCCAATGAGCCGTTAATAATTAATTTTTAAACTTTTCGTATACTTATTGATAAAGATCAATTATTGTACATCATTGTAATTAATTATATCATAAGCAACTTTATCTCGTCTTACGTCATTGTCAATAAATTTCACAAGAAAAAAAATTTTAGTTTTCAAATGCAAGAGAAGAGACGAACTTTGTTCATACAATTATTAGTAATAATGACAACAGTTATCTGTTATCCAAATATTTTCAAAAAGTTTGAGAATTAGTTATTAAAAGTTGATAACTTTGGAAAATAAAGTTTAAGCCCTAGATAACAGACACATAATGCATTTCATCATTAACTTTGTTTAAAAAATCGTCACTTGTTTTTGATTTTTGTAAGTCTAAAACTAGCCTATTAGTGCTTATGTTAATTAGGTTTGTTTGAAAAATCACCAGTTGTATGGTGGATGATTGGATATACAATTTCTTTATAAAACAATGATTTTCTTAATAACATGCATTGTTTCAATATAGAAAATCTTCCTATCTGTATACAAATATTTGTTTGTAATAAATTAAATACATTTTTAAACAGAAATGAATTTTCTACGAAAAAGGTGAATTAGTCACAAGGAAGATTAATATTCCACAAAAGAAAATTTTTCTACAAAATACAGAAATTCTCAAACGAATAGCTAAATTTTTCACAATGTTAATCCAAACATTGAGTAATTAAATTTTCAGTCGACAAAAATTAATTTTCAACCGAGAAAGAGCGCATTTTCAGCAAAATAGTTAAATTTTTAGGCAAAGTAAATATTTTTTTACTCAAATAATGAATATTAAATAAACAAAATGAATTTTCAGTCCAATAGTTGAATTTTCAACCAAGCAGAGTAATTTTTTCACCAAGAAGATTGACTCTCTTAAATAGATGAATTCTTAATTTGAAAAAAAAAAATTTTCATTAAAAAAAAAACGAATTTTCAACCAAAAAGATTAATTTTCAACCAAAAAAAGATCAATACAAAATACATAAATTTTAAAACAAATTTTCAATTTTTAAAGGAGCTTGCAAGCTCATATTTAAATTTTCCACCGAAGAAATTAATTTTCAACCAAATAGGTGAAATACTCATCAGAAAGATTAATATTTCACCATAAAAGACAAAGTTTCAACAAAATGCAGGAATGTTCCAAGAAATTAAGTTTCAATCAAAATAATGAATCTTCAACCAAAAAAATTAGTTTTTTACCCAATAGTTGAATTTTCAACCTAGAAAATAAATTTTATACTCATAAAGGACAAATTTTCAACAAAATAGATGAATATTCAACAGAATTGTTCAATCTCCAACCAAACAGATGAATTTTCAACCAAGATTAAATGTCTATAAAAAAATTGACAAAAAATGGAATAGTTAAATTTTTAGTTGAAAAAAAATTTTCAATGAATAAAACTAATTCTGAATGCAAAAATTGAATTTCCAACCAATAAGATTAATTTTCGACCAAAAAAAATTAATTTTTAATAAAATATATTAATTTTTAACGAAATTTTGAATTTTTAAAGAAATTTTTATCCTCATAGTCAAATTTTCTTACATAGAAATGAATTTGCAACCAAAAAGGTAAATGAGTCACCAAGAAGACTAGTATTGTACCACAAAATACAAAGTTTCAACAAAATACAGAAATTTTCACCCAAATAGCTTAATTTTCTACTAAAGCAGGTAAATGTTGACCCCAACATAAAATAGTTAAATTTTCAGTTGAAAAAGGTCATTTACAGCACCAAATTTTCAAACAAAATAGTTAAATTTTGAGGCAAAGAAATTCAGTGTGAATTAAATAATTAAAATAATAAATCTTCAACCAAGAAAATGAGTTTTTTACCCAATAGTTGAATTTTCAACCTAGAAAATAAATTTTCTACATGAAAAAGACAAATTTTCAACGAAATAAATGAATATTCAACCAAACAGATGAATTGCCAAACCGGAAGATTAAATATCTACAAAAAAGATTGACGAAATATGGAATAGTTAAATTTTTAGAGGAAAAAATTTAATTTTCAATAAATAAAACTAATTTTCAATAAAAAAATTGAATTTTCAACCAATAAGATTAATTTTCTATCAAAAACATTTATTTTTAACAAAATATATCAATTGTGAACCAAATTTGGAATTTTCAACCTCATAGTTAAATTTTCTTTCATAGAAATGAATTTGCAACCAAAAAGGTAAATTAGTCACCAAGAACACTAATATTATACCACAAAAGACAAAGTTCTAATAAAATACAGAAATTTTCAACTGAATAGCCTAATTTTCAACTAAAGTAGGTAAATCTTAACCCAAACATGAAATAGTGAAATTTGCAGTTAAAAAAGTGTATTTACAACAACAAATTTCCAAACAATCTAGTTGAATTTTTAAGCAAAGAAATTCAGTGTGGACTAAAATAATGAATCTTCAACCAAGAAAATAAGTTTTTCACACAATAGTTGAATTTTTGATCCAGAAAATAAATTTTCTGACTAAAAAAGGCAAATTGTCAACAAATTAGATTAATTTTTAACGAAATAGTTCAATTTTTAACCAAACAGATGAATTTTCAACTAAGAAGATTGCCGCCCTCAAATAGATGAATTTTCAATTAAGGAAAATTAATCTTCATTAAAAAAATGTTCAACCAAAAAGATTAATTTTCAACCAAAAAAGATTGATGTTCAACATAATAAATTATTTTTGAACAAATTTTCAATATTTAAATGAGTTTCCGAACTAATGGTTAAATTTTCCAACAAAGAAGTTAATTTTCAACCAAATAGGTGAAACAATATTCAGAAAGATTATTCATTCCACCACAAAAGACAAAATTTGAACAAAAAAGGGGAATGTTCAGCTGAAGAAAAAGAATGTTAAATGGAATAGTTAAATACTTAGTTAACAAAGTTCATTTTCAACGAGAAAACGAATTTTAAACAAAATAGTTAAATTGTTAAGCAAAGAAATTAGGTGTGAAATAAATAATGAATATTCAACCGAAAAAATGAGTTTTTCAACCAATAGTTGAATTTTCGATCCAGAAAATGAATTTTCTACCTAAAACAGACAAATTTTCAACAAAATAGAAGAATATTCAACAGAATAGTTAAATCTTCAACCAAACAGATGAATTTTCAACCAAGAAGATTGATTGTCTATAAAAAAAAATTGACAAAAAATGGAAGAGTTAAATTTGTAGTTGGAAAAAAATAATTTTCAATAAATAAAAATAATTTTCAATACAGAAAAACTAAATTTTCAACCATAAAGATTAATCTTCTACCAAGAAACATTGATATTTAACAAAATACATACATTTTCAACCAAATTTTGAATTTTTGAAGAAATTTTATAACCCAATAGTTAAATTTTCCAACAAACAAGTAAATTTGCAATCGAAAAGGTAAATTAGTCACAAAAGAGACTAACATTCTACCACAAAAAATAGTTGAATTTCCAGTTGAAAAAATTAATTTATAACAACAAATTAAGAAAAATTGTTTGGGTTATTTTTAAGCAAAGAAATTAAGTGTTAACTGAAATAATGAATCTTCAACAAAAAAAATGATTTTTTCAACCAAAACTTAAATTTTCGGCCCAGAAAATAAATTTTCGACCTCAAAAAGACAGTTTTTTTAAAGAAAATAGATGAATATTCAACAGAATAAGCTTCAACCAAACAGATGAATTTTCGAACAAGAAGATTGAATGTCTATAAAAAAATTGACAGAAAATGGAATAGTTAAATTTTTAATGAAAAAAACAATAATTTTAAATAAATAAAACTAATTTTCAATACAAAAAAATGTAATTTGAAATTAAAAAGATTAATTTTCTACCAAAAAACATTGATATTTAACAAAATTCATACATTTTCAAACAAATTTTGAATTATTAAAGAAATTTTATAATCTAGTAGTTAAATTTTCCTACATAGAAATGAATTTGCAACCAAAAAGGTAAATTAGTCACAAATAAGACTAACATTCTACCACAAAGGACAAGGTTTTAAAAACATACAGTAATTTTCAACGAAATAGCTGAATTTTCTACTAGAGGGGATATATGTTAAGCCAAGCATGAAAGAGTTAAATTTCCAGTTAGAAAAATTAATTCATAACAACAAATTAAAAAAAAAAAGTTTAATTTTTAAGCAAAGAAATTAAGTGTGAACTAAAATAATGAATCTTCAACAAAAAAATTAGTTTTTCACCCAAGAGTTGAATTTTCAACCCATAAAATAAATTTTTTACCTAAAAAAGACAATTTTTTTACAAAATAGATGAATATTCAACAGAATAGTTAAAGCTTAAACCAATCAGATGAATTTTCAAACAAAAAGATTGAATATCTATAAAAAAATTGACAGAAAATGGAATAGTTAAATTTTGAAATGAAAAAAAGTAATTTCAAATAAATAAAACTAATTTTTGATACAAAGATTAAATTTTCAACCAAAGAGATTGATTTTCTACCAAAAAGCATTGATGTTTAACAAAATATATAAGTTTTCAACGAAATTTTGAATTTTTAAAAAAAATTTTAACCTGACAGTTAAATTTTCCAACATAGAAATGAATTTGCAACCAAACATGGAATTGTTAAATTTTCAATTAAAAAAATTATTTTAAAACAACAAATTTTCAAACCAAAAAAGTTTTTTCCTCTGAGCTCAAAATAAAATAATTATGTCATTTATATTGAATTCGGTGAAATTTTCTCGCTGTGATAAAGAAATTTTTGTAAATAATATACAAAGTGTTCGAATCCTATAAAATATTTAACTGCGAAATCTATAGCAAAATTTTGAAAAATAAAACGAGTTTGTTTTTAAACAAAAGAAAATTAGTGCGCGCATAGCGCGCACGATGTTTTAGTTTATTATATCCTAGATTCGCTCGTACTTCTCAACATTTTTTACATTGTCGAAAAAATTAACGGATTGAATCGAGCTTTGGCCCACTTTTTTTAGGTCCCAAAAGAAAAAACGAGGTCGTTAACCAGCCATTTTGGATGTAAATTCAAAAAGTTATAGCATTTTCAAAATTTTTAAGACCAGTTTCTTCAAGATTAAAAAATTGTATGTACGGATATTCATAGTACTCAGAAAATACAAGAATTTATTCTAATGACCTTCGTCAATAAAAAAATCATCAGAGTTATAGCATTTACAAAATTTTGAAAATCAAACGATAATAAAAATTATAAGCCAAACAACGCATGATATGAAAAAAAGTCAGAACAAGAAAAATGTTGCTTTTTAAAATTCTTACAAGTTTATCATAAGAACTTTTTGAATTTTCTTCAAAAATCGAAAATTAAAATTTTGATTACACAAAAAGTGATGAAAAATAAGAAATTCCATTTTATGGTCAAACTATGCAAGATACGAAAAAAGATAAAACAGTGAAAATTGTGCTCCTCAAAAGGATTCACAAATTTGTATATTAATCAATTTATGATGGGACGCGTAGTTTTTGTTTTATTCGTAAAAAATAATATTGAAGATAAAAACCTAACTTTTTGGATGACCGAAGCAGGCTACAAAAAACATAGAGGAAAGTTGTTCACACAGAAAAAAAAAATTTGTGATAACATTTTTTTCATAGGACATGTAGTTTTTGTTTAAATCGTGAAAGATATCATTAAACATAAAAAAATATATTTTTTCGAAAAAACTACACAAGCTACGAAAAAAAAAAAAATAAGTTGAAAAAAATTGTGCACCAAAAACTCATGTGAATATTTGTTATAACTTACTTTTTTATAGGGCGCGTAGTCTTGGTTTTAATCGTAAAAAATAACATTGAAAATGAAAATGAAAAATTTGTGGAAAAACGACAAACGGTACAAAGAAAAAATAAATGAAGACAAAGGTTATTCACCCAAAAAGAGATAAAAATTTGTTGTAATTTATTACATTCTCATCATTGATGATTCAGAAAGTATGAGAAATCGAGCGCGTAGCGCGAGTGTCACGATGAGCATGTGTACCTCAAAGCCTACAAAGCTTTGAGCAATTTAATCTTTAACTATACACACTTGATTGCGTAGAAAATTCAGATTATAAAGATACGTACTAATACTGAGATCTAAATGAGATGTTTTTGATAAAGTTTCATTTGAGCATTCCAAGTGCAAAGAATAAATATTTGAGCGCGAAGCGCGAGATTCAACAGACGCGTGCCCTAGGCGCGCTCAAACATGCGATCCGCGCGCATAGCGCGCGATAAGAGTGTACCCGCACAGCAGCCACATTTTTTTATTGTACGATGAGTAAGTTAAACATAATTGAATTATTTTAATCCTAGAGGTGATTATCCCATTCACAAAGACTATTCCTCGTGAAACTGGGTCACAGGATGCTGGAGGTCGTCGAGGCTCTTGAAACTTGTCCGGAACAATGACGGGCGAAATAATTACAAGCGAACGAAATATGTAGCCTTAAGCCCTAGGACGTGTAGGTTGCACTTGCAGGACATCCCTCCATGCCTAGATGCATGTTACGTGGCTCTAGATTCTAGGTGGAGTGTCATGCACGGGAATGCTCGCGAGGCAGGATTTACTTAACGGGTGAGTGTGAAGCTGTCAGAATAATCCGCGGCCTCGAGTAATAATGGACTCAAGTGCAAATTTACCTCCGTGGCATATGTATATATAACATAGTCGTCAAAGTAAATAATGCAGGCTTACTAATGCTGCTTACTACTCAGAACTCACCCTGCACTACTGGGACATTATCCTTAACAAACGACATATACGGTTTGCATGTGTAATGTCCATTGTGGTCGCTAAAAATCCACCGGTTGCTCCCATGAGGGAGCGATTATCTCAAGCACTGAAAGTGACATTTTCGTGGGGGCTTTACCGAATTTCGTTCCATTTCTATTTTCAAATGTATTTTACTCTGAGTCGGATTAACGAAAGTAAAATAATATATTAATGGCTTTCAAGAAAAGAGTGAGTTCTGTTTGGCAAGAAGTGTATGGGACCGTACATAACGTACCCTTGCGGAAATGTTGGAAGGGATCTAGCAGGGCTCTGACGAGTTTCCCCTATTTTGAATCGGGCTCTAGTGGGAAAAACTAGTGAGGGCCCCGTCCGTAACGTAACGCTTTGACCACGAGGACCCTACTAAACTTTCTAGTACTGTTCTAGTAGGGGTCGCCCTTCCACAACCCTACAAAAAAGAAGTGACCCTACGAGGCTCTTATGGGGGCATTTCTTCACTTAATGTGATATGTAGGTCTCCAAACAATTCCAAATTGATATGCAGTAAGATGAATGCCCTGTAAATCATATATAAAATTTCCACAATATGTCCAAATCTTTAACATTTGAATATTGTTCAAGGCAGACACAGTTTTTTGACTTGCGCACTCAAAGCACGTAAAATTCCTCGAAAAAACTTTCAGTAATATAATTTTACACTATATATTCTAGAGAATCATTGACGATTAGAGGTTGGGATCACGGTACTCCACTTCACAATTTCACTATTCTACAAATCAGTCGCGGATTCCGAGAAAGGCTCCAGGGGGACATCCAATAATTCCCCTCCACTATCAAGGGGGAGGTTAATAATAATTTTAAAGTTATTTCTTCGCCTTGAATGATTATTATAAGTATGATAAATATATTAATCAATAATGTTATAAACATAATTAACAAATGTTTAAATAGAAATCATGTTTTTATATTAACAAGCTGCGTCTTGTGTGTGGTGGTATATTCATTAATCAACAAGCATAAAATATTGATAAAATTTTCGAACTCAAGCATAAACTATAAGAAGATTATTTTTAAACAGCAACATGTAGGCGTCTATTTCCACTCTTTGCGATATTATTATTTTCAGTACAAATCCGGGCTGAGGCAGAATTTTTTTTGTTCTTGAGAAATTATTTGTCTAAAGTAGTCGCTTTAACGAATCAAAATTTGTATTAATTATAAACCTACACTATTATTTTTAATGCTCTAAATTGAAGAATGGATCAACAAATTTATAAATTCTCAAATATATATCGTTTTACGCAATTTTAAGTTAGAAATATTAAAAATTGAAAGATTACAGTTTTTCTTAAATATAAGACTTTTTAAATAAAAAGTTAAATTTTTTTTAATGTTAAGTCGTTGTAATTTAATAATTTTTCGATTGTTATTCATGCATAAAAATTTGTTTTGAAATCTTTTAAAACATTCTCTTGAAACTATATTTTTGTACTAAAAAGACACTTTAAATTTTCCCAAGCACGCTAAATAAAAAATGTATTATAT
>JAABKJ010007739.1:0-11621 GCA_011634705.1 Andricus grossulariae
GAAGAGTGATCGTCCGCTGTATCGTAATGTACAGCATTACGATACTCTACGCTGTCGCATAAAAACGCGTTTATGCATCGTAGTCACATAGATTTTATTTATCTTCCTGAGTTTGTTTATTATATATTTTTATTTGAGTACTACCAAAAATTTAACACATGAATCTAAATTATCACTATCCATTTCGTATAGCTTAGAATAAATCCTGAATAAATCCTGAAGGTGTTTTATGTATTCGTTTTTACTGTGTAGATTAGATCAAAATAGAAATGAATGAATTAATAATAAATGTTCGAAAATTAAAGAGTTTTATGCCTGGTTCAACAGAAATAGAAATCCAGTTCTCGTTAATAAAACTTAATGACGAGATAAAGTTTAAAAGTCGAAAGTTTCTATCTTATACGATGTGTGATGGAGACATTTCATAATAATGTCATTAACTTTATTATTTATGGTCTCATTCCATTTATTTCTGCGACTTTCCCTAATTTTGGGTATACAAATTCGATAAAAATGGAAGAATCTTGTTTATGTTAGTCCACTGAGATATAAATTTGATTGAAATTGAATGTTTATAAAGTGATGCTTTTGAATTAATTTTCAAGTTTCCTTTAAGAATCGTCATTCAAAATGTCATTTGCAAATTTAAGATATGCAGAAAGAGAATGGATGATTCCCACAAGTGGGATGAAATATCGATCATAAATCCATTTGTCATAAAATCATGACTCAAAAACCTTCATTTTATGCGCAACTAATATTTTAACATAATCAAGTAAACGCAACTGCTGAGGCTCGCACTTACGTTTATTAATGACACGCAATAGTTTCTGCTTCGCGGGGCGATTAATTATTTTAATTAAATAGAGTCCTTTGAGTTGGTGTAAGCAACAATATAGTGGAAACCGTTCAACAAATAATATGTAAATGGGTTTCTATGTTTTTATTTGATTTTCGCTATATGTCTAATAGTTGATTATTAATTTGTTTATAATGATTTCCATTAGCTTAGGTTTACTAGGTTTTAATGGACTAATCTCCTATGAATTAAATTTAAATTAATAGGTATGATCTTTCATGAAAGAAAGACTTTAGTGAAATTCAAGACAATTCATTAGAGTTAACCAATTTTTGTGGACTAAAAGAAATTTTAACTAATTGAAACGAATAATGTGTTTGAAACATTTATTTACAGGTGCGAAAAACAAACACGCACGCGATTATTATTTTATCTCACGCAATTTTAAAGTTAAAATATAAAGTTAATAATAATTCAATATTAATGTATTTTATCGTATATGAAATGCATACATATATTTGTTTAATACATAGAAAATCAAACCGTTGCATTTTTATTGGAAAATACAAATTTCCGACGAAAAACAGTAACATAACCTAAAGTTGTAAATATTCTTGAAAATCTAACGATTTCATATTAAAAATAGCAATTTTAGACCAAAAACACTAACATAACAATCAATCATTTAATATTACTAATACTCTTTTTAACCTTATGTTTTTAGTTCAAAATAACCGATTTCAGATAAAAATGTTAACATAACCTAAAATTGTTCAAAAAATTTTAATCTTGGAAATCTATATCCATTTCCCGTGTAAGCGCGAGCATAAGCGTACATAACTAAATTGTTGATAAAAATCTAATCTTCATTGAAATCCAATGATTTTTTATTAAAAATACCCATTTCTGGTATAAACTTCCTACAAAATAAAAAATTGTACAAAAATTGAGATTTGATGACCCTGAATGATAATCTAAATAATTATCATTTTATTAACAAACAAAAATTGACATAACATAATAAACAATTATCCTAAATTGGAAATCCTTGGAATTTAATAATTTTTGTTAAAAATAACCGATTTTTTGTCAAAAGCGTTATCATAAACTTAAATGGTTTCAAAATTGTAAATCTTCTCGACAACCCATATCGATATTTCCAGTGAAAACCGCTAGCTTAACCTACAATTGTCCAAATATTTTTAATCTAAAAAACCAACATAACCTAAAATGGTTAAAAAGTTGTAAATCTTTTTTTAAATCTAATGTTCATTAAATAAAAATTTTAATTTCTGACAAAATACACTAACACAATCCGAAATTGTTTGAGCTTGTAAGTTTGATTATTTCAAACAAAAATTATTGGATTTAAATCTAATGATTTTTGTTTAAAAATATCAATAATTTTCTAAAAAAAAAACACTATAATAACACAGCATAACAAAACATTGTTCAAAATAAAAAATTGGATTTTTGGAAACGTTTTATTTTTATTATTTTTATGAAAAATACTGATTTCCGGTTCAAAATGCCAACATAACCCTAAATTGTTGAAAAGTTGTCATTGTTTTTTGAAATATATATTTTTTAATTTAAAAATACCAATTTCGAAATTGTCAATTTGGTTATTTAAAAGAAAAATCATTGGATTTAAATCTAATGATTTTTGTTTAAAAATACAAATTTCAGGCGAAACACACCAACATAACATACATTTTTCGAAAAATCGTAAATATTCTTTGAAATCTAATTATTTTTAATTAAAGATACCAATAATTTCCGACGAAAAACACTAACATACATAAAATTATTTATAATTGTAAATTTTCGAAATTTAATGATATTTGTTTAAAATAATCGATTTCCTGTCAAAAACCTCAATATAACCTGAAACTGTTCAAAAATTTCAAATCTTGATGAAACGATAATGATTTTTGTTTTAAAATACCGTTTTTTCTTGTCAAACGATAACGTATCGAAAATTAAAAAAAATTATTATATCATGTAGAATAATAATAGTGGTCAGCGGTTTTAATATTCTATTTTTGACATATTTGACATTTTTTAATTTTAATTTAAAATTGTTTTATTCCGTGTATAAAAGATTATATGTTAAAACTGAAAAATTGTTCAGAGTAAAGTTCGGGAATTTTGAATATGAAATTTGGGGCTATCCTGATATAACGTTACTATTAGTAATTTATTTTCCTTTTATTTTTGTTTATATTTTTCAGCTGTTGCCTCCTTTGGTTGAAAATTGATTGTTTTAATGGAAAATTGAACTATACCATTTTTGGCAGAAAATTGATTTTTTTAAATTGAAAATTCAACTACTTGGGTAAAAATGGGACCATTTTCTTTCAAATAAATTTTCTTTTGAAAGTTCATCTCTTTGGTTGAAAATTGAACTATTTTGTGGAAAATTAGATTTTTTTATTTTGAATTAATTTTCTACCTGAAAATGTAACTTTTCCATTTTTTAATTGAAACTTAATCTTTTTTAGATTCGTCTTTATTGGTAGAAAACTAATCTTTTTTGTTGAAATTTATGGTTTTTTTATTAAAACTGCAACTATTTGGTTGAAGATAAACCTTTTTGGTGGTAAATTAATAGTTTTTGGTTGAAAATGTAACTGTTTTATAAAAAAATCGTTTTTTGGTTTAAAAGTTCAACAATTTGGATTCCACTTTTTTCTGTCTTATCTGAAAAATCCAACCGTTTTGTAGAAAATTCGTTTTTCGGGTTGAAAATTTGTATTTTTTTCATTAAAAGTTGACCTACTTTATAAAAAATTTATTTTCTTGGTTGCAGATTCATCATTTTAGTTGAAAATTCAACTATTTTGTTGAAGTATTTTTTTTACTGAAAATTTATATTTTTAAGTTGAAAATGCAACTATTTATTTGAAAATTTATGTATATTGTTTAAAATTTGTCTTTTTTGGTAGAAAATTAATCTTCTTGGTTCAAAATTAGTCGTTTTGGTTAAAAATTCATCTTTATACTTTAAAAATTAAAGAATTTGTTTGAAAGTTCAACTATTTTGTTGAAAATTTATTTTTATTTTGTTTGAAAATTTAACTACTTTGCTGAACATTCGTTTTTTGTTTTGTTGAAATTTCAAATATTTAATTTTTCGTAGAGAATTCATCTTTTCGTTGATAATTCAACTTTTCCTGTTGAAAATTCAACTGTTTTTAGTTGAACATTAATATTTTTTGTTTCAAAATTCATTTTTGTAGGTAGAAAGTGCCAGTATTTGGTTATACAAATTCAACTATTATGTTGAAAACTCAAGTATTTTGTTAAAAACTTATCCTTTTTGCTTAAAAATTAAACTGGTTTGTTGAAAATTCGTTTATATGGACAAGAAGTTCTTCCTTTTGGATTTAAAATTCACTTCTTTTTGTTAATAACTAAACTGTCTTCCATCAAATTCAATTATTTTTGGTTGAAAAATCATCTTTGTAGGTTAAAAATTCATCAGTTTGGTTAAAAATTCAACTGTTTTATTGAAAATTTAATTACTTCATTGAAAGTTAAACTTAAATCAGCTTAAAATTCGATAACTCAGTTAAATTTCAATTTGTTGTTAAAGTTGGGAAAATATGTAACTTTGAAATATTTTAAATTTTAGCTTTGTGATTTATCACCGTGGTAAAATAAATAATTACCATGTCACCAAGAAAAAGGTTTTTTGACCATAAAATCAGATTTTGGGGGCGTATGAGAAATTTCGCATGACACATTTTTTGGTTCAATTTCTGCTATGTTTCGTGAAAATTACTTTTCTACTGTAAAGAAAGGTACCTGGAAAAGTTAATTTTTTGATCTGGAAAACCTGGAAAAGTCCGGGAGTTTCTTGACTTTTTTGTTTTGACTGAAATTAAAAACACTTCAATAATTTTTCAAAGGTTCCGTTGTTCTAATAATTAATCTCGGTAATCCAGGTACTGAAAACACATATTCTTCTGGGAACCAGGGTTAAGAATTAAAATTCAAGATACCCGTATAGTTTTTCGAATATCCAGTGTTTCTAAAAATTGGTGTGTCTCTAAAAATTGATTCGGTAGTCCAGGTGTTAAGATACATCTTCCTCGGAGAATGTTAAGAAATAAAATGTTGAAAACCCCGATGCTTCT
This sequence comes from Andricus grossulariae, assembly GCA_011634705.1. NCBI lineage: Eukaryota > Metazoa > Arthropoda > Insecta > Hymenoptera > Cynipidae > Andricus > Andricus grossulariae. The sequence continues at coordinate 4,942 of JAABKJ010007739.1, forward strand.
TGAAAGTTCCAGTCGTTTTTATAATTAAACCTGGTAGCTTAGGTGCTGATAATACATCTTCTTCGGGGAAGTAGGGTTAAAAAATACAATATAAGAAATACAATTTAAGATACCAACATGGTTTTTTCAAAGATCCAGTCGGTTTAATAGTTAAACCTGCTTCAAAAGAATAAATTGAAAACAACTTAAATTCATATTCACGCAATATGCAACCAATCCAACCAATTGCTGATTAAATGTTCTACTTATTTTTTTATTTAATCTACAAATTACATTAAATTCGTATAAAAATTTGAAACAAAAACTACAATTTTGTTCCTATTCTGTCCAGGAGCGCAGCATCTGCACATTCAATTATGGCACTAATTGGGATAACCAACTCCAGCTTTCGTAGGTACGAGTTTGGCAAACTGATCAACACTCTAGCCACGTCAGCTCTTGAGAAAATTGATTCTCGAAACACTGCAGAAGTTGCAATTTAAAAAAATGAAATTTGAACCTACAAATTTTGGAATGATTCACTCGCAATTGGTTAATTTTTCTGATCAATCTCATTTGCTTCGAAGTTAACAACTCAATATCTCTGAAGAAAGTTTTTATTTTTTGGTCACACTGAAAATTGAACTTGTCGCGATCCGCAGCCGAGCCTGTTCCAATAATAGGCTCCTGTTACTTTGAGATTTTCAACTTTAGAAGTGTACTTTTGATTGATCTTTTAATGGTGATTTCGATTTTACAGAAAGTGTTTTCGCTCTCCTGAAAAATTCCGACTGTTGGTTATCTAGTTCTGTACTGCAACCCTTCAATTACGCTCTAAACATTATGAAATCCAATTTTAATCCACTTTTAACCTAATAATTATTTTTTCTTTTCAATTTATTTTCGTCTATTACGAAAAATTTGATTTGTGAAAAGGCAGGAAACGTCTCGTTATGACGTTATGACGTTTGATCTATAAGGCAGGCATCAGGAACAGGTTTTCCTTTTTATTTATCTCAAAGATTACGTGAACGTTTACGTAGATGGGTGAGACAAGTTTGTCCTGTATTACGTACAAACGTAAACTTTTTTAATTACGACTAAAGAAAAAATTCCAAGTCAATGAAGATATTAATAATGGTGCATGTATCTCTCGATTATGTGGTTTTTCTCGTTTGTTCTCTTTTTCCCCATTCGAATTAAATTCTGATTGGATTTTTATACACAGAAAAGAAATATTTTTTCTAAATTAGCATATTTTGCAATTTTTTTGTAATTTTGTAGATTTCATATGGCGAGAAAAAAATGTGGAACTGATCTAGAAAGTAGAATCGTCATCCGAAGGAATACAAATTTATTTTCCAGTTAAAAAAAAATAAATAAATAAACCGGCAAAAAAATTGCAATGGTTCTACACTATTTTAATATTGAATTTAAAGATTTTAGCTTTCGCTAACGAATTTTTAGAGACATTTTCAAGGAATGGAAATATTTATTCAGCTGGCTGATTTCACACTCTTTCCCCTTTTTCAAAGAATTCCTCTTTTTCTTCATGTTTTCAAGAAAGTTTTTTTTTTCGTTTTTTAGCTTAAATATATTGTTGAAAATTCAACTATTTTGTTAAAAAGTCATCATTCTTGTTTTGAAATTCGATTATTTGGTGGAAAATTAATTTGTTTTTTGGAAATTTATCTTGCTTACTTTAAAACTAACTTTGCTGTTAAAACTTTAATTTTCTGCCAAAGAATACATTTTTTTTGTTTAAAAATTTGGTGGATAGTGCAACTGTTCTTAGTAGAAGTTTAATTTTTTTTTTAATTCGACCACTTGGTTAAAAATTCAAATATTTTGTTAAAAACTCGTCTTTTTTGTGTGAAGGTCTAACTATTTCATGGTAAAAACAACGGTTTAGTTGAAAATACATTTTTTTAAATAATTAAACTTTTCGGTTGAAAATTAACTTTCTTGTTGAAAATTCATCTTTTTGGGTTGAAAAGTCAACTAATTTGTTAACAATTATTCTATTTTGGTTGAATTCAACTATTTTTATTCAAAAGTAAAAGCTTTTTTGGTTGAAATATAACCTATTACATTTTTTGTTGGTAATTCATCTTTTTTGGTTGAAAACTCATTTTTTGATCTTTATGATTGCAAATGAATTTTTTTGTTTGAAAATTCAACTATACTTGATTGAAAGTGGATCTACTTTGTTTAAAATTCATTTCTTTGTTTAAAAATCTAACTAATTTGTTGAAAATTTGTATTTTTTTTATTAAATATTATTCTTTTTAACTGAAAACTTAACTATTCCATTTTTAGTTTAAAATAATTCTTTTTTAATTGAAAATTCAACTATTCGGTTGAAAATTCATGTATGTGGAAGATATGTCCTTTTTTGGTAGAAAATTAATATTCTTGGTTGAAAAGTAATTTTCTTGGTTGAAAATCAACTTTTTTGTTGAAAATTCATCTTTTCGGGTGAAAAAGTCAACTAATTTGTTCAAAATAATTCTATTTTGGTTGAAAACTCATTTTTTTGGGTAAAAATTCGTTTTTCTTTGTTTGAAAAGTAATCGTTTTAGCAACGGATTTAACTATTTCATTTTTGGTTGAAAATTGATATATTATTGTTGAAAATTTATGCATTTTGTTTGAAATTTCGTCCTTTTTGGTAAAAAATTGATCTTTATAATTGAAAATTAATTTTTTTTTTTTAATTCAACTATACTTGATTGGAAGTGGATCTACTTTATTTAAAATTCTTCTCTTTGGTTGAAAAATTAAATATTTTATTGAAAATTCGTATTTTTTTGGTTGAATATTATTCTTTTTTTACTGCAAATTTAACCATTCCATTTTTGGTTGAAAATAATTCTTTTTTAATTGAAAATTCATGTATGTTGAAGATTTGTCCTTTTTTGATAGAAAATTAATATTCTTGGTTGAAAATTAATTTTTTTGTTGAAAATTCATTGGTTGAGTGAAATTTTTTTACCCTATTGTTTGAACAATTTTTCTTAGTTAAATATTCAACTCTTATAAAAATTCTTCTTTTTTGGTTAATTTCAACTTTTTAAATTTCAAATTAAAATCTTTTTTGGTTAAAATATTAACCATTACATTTTATGTTGATAATTCTTCTTCTAAAAATCCTTTTTTATTGAAAATTCTTCATTTTAATTGTAAATTCATTCCTAGTTGAAAATATTTAACTATTTTGTTGAACATTCACCTTTGTTGTTGAAAATTCAACTACTTGTTTCAAAAAAGAACTTCTTTCTCAAATAATAATTTTTCTTGGTTGAAGATTCATCATTTTAATTGAAAATTTATCTCTTTGGTTGAATATTTAACTGTTTTGTTCAAAATCCTTTTGAAAAAAGATCTTCTTTCTCAAAAGATAATTTTTTTTGTTTGAAGATTCATCATTTTAATTGAAAATTTATCATTTTTGTTGAATATTCAACTGTTTTGTTAAAAATCTTTTTTTTGTGTTGAAAATTAGTTTTGTCAACTCAAAAATTTATTTATTCAATTTTCATTTGAAAATGTATATTTTTTAATTAAAAATTTAACTGTTCAGTTAGAACGTGGTCTTTTTTAGACAAAAATTCAGCAATTTGGTTGAAAAATCATGTATTTTGTTGAAAATTCGTATTTTTTTATAGAAAAATTATCTTCTTGATTTAATTTAATAAATTTAAGAGATATCTCTTATTTTTAAATTTTGTTTATATTGAAAATAGAATTAGGAATAAAAAGTTAACCATCGGATAAGTTAAAAATTAAATATAAAATTAAAACCAAATTTTTTTGCACTAAATTTTAGTTTGCAAATTCTTAAATGGTTCCTTTGATAAATTCTTCAAATATGCAGAGCCAATTGCTAATCACATCGTTGGTTTCCTTTCACTTGTCCATCGTTATCCCATACAATGCACGCTATGCAATACCGGGAAACTTTCACTACCACTATGTTGGAATACCAATGTTTTTTTTTTCAATCAGGTTACGTTCTGGTCATCTCGCGTAAGTCCCTCAGAAATAGATAAGAATAAGAGAAGTTATGTAATTAAGAATAGAAAAATCTATTTTTTTAGATAACTATTTCTAAAATAAAAATTAATAACTTATAAATAATTTTTTAAAAAAATTTATTCACACTAGAAAAAAAAACGCTCGCAGAGCGTGCGATTACTATAAGTCTCATGAAATTCTGAAATTAAAATATAAATTTGATATTAGTACAAAATTTTTGTATTTTATAGTATATATGATCTAAAATAATAACAGAAAAAAGCAAGGACAATATTTGTTATAATTGATAAAAATTGATGTTTCAGGTGATCCATTTATGATGAAAAATGTTAAGATAACATATTATCATTCAAGTTTTGTAAATATTTTATCGCATCTCATGATTTTTTATTGAAAATTCCAATTATCGATGAAAAAAATATACAATATAACATTTGTTTCAAATGGTTAATTTTCTTTGATACCCATTTTTTCGAAAAAGATGGATTTTCAACGAAATAGTTGTATTTTTAACTGAAGAGATGAATTTTCAACTAAAATGATGAATCTTCGAAAAAAATTATGTTTTAAAGAAGCAGTCCAATCTTCAACGAAGTAGTTCAATTTTCAACTGACTGGAATCATTCCTTAAAATTTTGAAAAGCATTTCAAAATTTAAAAAATTGCCCGTAAATCTTCCAGATATTTTCGACATTTTTAGAAATATTTTGAAATGTTTTGATATCTTTTTAAATTTTCTCAAAAAATTAAATTAGCAAAATAAAAAGTCATTAAAGATTTTTCTAGGAATATCAAGGAAAGTTTTTTCTTTTCTTGAAGCCCTCCAAACTTCTTAAAACGCTTCGAAATTTTTTTTCGAAATCTTCCAAAATTGACATTAAAAACAAAATTTTATAAATCTTCAAATTATGAAAAAAAAGTTGCCTTAAAATCTTCCAGATTCTGTTATGACAATTTTGGAAATCTTTTGTAATCTTTTAAAATCTTTTTAAATATTCTCTTGAAATTATTTTTTTTAAATGAAAAATCAACTTAAATTTTCCCATAAATTTTAAGAAAATTTTGTTGTTATCGTGAAAATTTATTATACATAGCTTCAAAATGTTCATTTGCAAATATTCATAAATGGACATTTTTATAAATTGTTTGAAATGTTTTTAAATTTTATAATAATTTTGAATCTTTTCAAAACTTCTAAATGTGTCTTAAACTTACTCAATTTTTTTATGAAACTTTGTTATCTTGCTAACTGAAAAATTTTGTTTTAAAATCATCCACATTCTTTTTCGAAATGTTAGGAAATAATTTAAAATATTTTGAAATCTTTGTTAATTTTATCTTAAAATTTATTTTTTTAAATTAAAAATCAGTTTAAATTTTCCCAATTTTAAGAAATGTTTGTTTCGTCGCGAAACATTTCATAATTTTTAAGAAGCTTCAAAATTTTCATTTTGAAATATTCAAAAATGTACGTTTTTTTCTAACTTTTTATGTTTTCAAGAAGAATTTTCACCTTTGTTGTTGATTTGAAGTTTGTGGGCCTACATTAAAAATTTTTAGAAATCTAAAACTTGAATCAAAACTTGAAACAAAACTTGAATCAAAACATAAAAAAAAAATTTGAAATGAATTTAAAAAAATTTTCTGAACTTTTTATAATTGTATTGTGCTTAAAATATTTGTAAAATATTTGCTTGTCAAATTTATTTTGAAAATAGGATTTTCTCAGTCATGTAAAATAAAAATTTATAAAAATTTACAATTCTAAGGCGCTTGGGAATATTATTTACATTATAATAAATGGTTGACATAATTGTTTATGCAAGTGCAGTTGTTTACATATTCTCCAATATTTTATTCTGCTTTAAACAAAAGTCATAAGTTTAATTTAGTTATAAATTTACAAAAACTCATTATATTATTATTATTCTATTATAAGAAATTATATGCGTCTTGTTTTTATGTAAATTATTTCATTTAAAATTTAGACGTGCAATTATTTTGAGTCAGACATTTTTCAAATTAAAAATTTCTTCAATATTTATTAAAATCGTGACAAATAAAATTGTAAAGAAATTTTAAAGGAAATAGAACGAGCTTTTGTAAATAAAAATAAAAATTTTGAATGAATATTTCTTTTTTATGTTTATTTGTTGATTTATTTTTAATGTTATAGAAATATCATTTTTCTATGATTCTTGAGAAAATTTCAAAACGATTTTTTATGATTTTAGATTCAGATATGTCGAAAAAGTACAATTTTTTTATTTTGCAGGATTTTGCAAAATTTTCCTGAAAATTCGAGTCAGTTAAAAAGATATTTAGGACTTTCGGAAAAATATCCTTTAAACTGTCTCGAATTATGCCTAAAATGTTGAAAAATCTTTTAAGATTGAAAAAATTGCCCTTAAATCTTCCAGATTTTTTTTCGACATTTGTAGAAATCTTTTGAAATGTTTCGAAATCTTTTGAAATTTTCTTTGAAAATTAATGTTTCAAAATAAAAAGCCATTAAAAATGTTCACAGGAATCTTAAAAAAATCTTCCAAAATTTACATTTTGTTTTAAACTTTTGGAGATTTTTAAAATTTTAAATGATTTTTTAGCCATTTCTAAAACCTTTAAACCTTCTAAATATTTTTTCAAATTGTTTCAATTTTTGT
>JAABKJ010007740.1:0-11620 GCA_011634705.1 Andricus grossulariae
CATAATAGAGACGCACCAATTCCTCATTCATTGTGGTATCCCACTTGATGCTCTCCCACGGTATTTCTGTTGAGGTGATTAGCTGCAAGTAGCCTAGCGAAAACATCCTCAGCAGGCACAGTTGATGTTCCACTGCTTACCATTTGTCGCAGATGTTCTTGCTGGCCAGCTGTTAGATAAGTGAGATGTGCCTGACCATCTCGCAGCTCACCATCACCACCGTCCCGCATGATGTGGCCCCCAGCGGTGGCTCCAGGGTCGCCCCGACGATCCTCGGGAAGCGACAAGCGTTTCAAAATTTTCAAAAGACTTTCCATTAAAATGTATGGGTTTTGGCGTTCCTCTTAGTCACTTTCCTCTTCGTTCTCTGTCTGTCTGGCATGGGAAACCCTGTCAATAGCAATGCTACAGCCAACATAGCCGTCAGATTCATGAGAGGATAGCTCAAGCCCTACCGCGACGACTATTATTATTATTGTTACTATTGATTGTCAGACGGGCGCCGATCGCGGAATCCTGTTCGGAGATCCAACTCTAGTCCCGAAATGAGTGCAAACTGGAAGAATCCCTTCCTTAACAAAGAAAAACTCAATCTTCCACAAGCAGAACGGGACGCAAATTCTAGTGACTTTGACGTGAAACTGGATGCAGAGTTGAAAAAACATGCCAAAAATGCGTATACTAAAGACATGAGGTGGGTTAATTTTAAATTAAATAATAAGTAATATACGTTTAATAGTTACAATGAATATTTGAGTGCATTAATCTAATAAAAACATTGTCTTGGTTTTAGAGTAAGCTGTGAAGCCATTCCGGAAGAAATGGCTGGAATGGGAACGACGCCACCTTCATGTGAAAATACAGGCGATCATCCTGCAGGTTTGCTTTCCCAGCGCTCATACCCTGGAGCATCACAAACTACTCAAACGACAACAACTACGAGTAATACTGTGCCACCTTCGCCAACCACAGCACAGGTTTTAAAGAAATATTGATTTATTATTTGCCTCTTGGCCGGATCTCTATTTCCTCTATCGTGCTCATTTTTTATAGGACCTCAAACATAAAATATTTTATTTTTGAAATTATTTTACACAATAGGGTAAATAATAGGGTTTTTAACCATTTTTTTATCTCAAAAAATGGAACAAACCAAAAAATTACAAAGCACTCTGAGTTTAGCTTAAAATTAACTATAAAAAAATTATTTTATCTAAAATTGCAAAACAACTTTATTTTATTCATTAATGAAAAATGAACTGGAGATTGAAATAAAAAAAATGTGCAAATCAACCCAATTAAAAGTTTTAAAAAGTAAAATTTGTTATTAAATTATGATACAATGCTTTCTATTTGTAAATCAAATAATACAGATTTCGAAAGGTTGCAGCAGTTAAATAGAAAATATTTTAGAATGCAGAGAACTCGAGCTTAATAAAAAAGTAAATAAGCTTGTATAATTCGAAATTAATTCAAGTTGGAAAGCTTGGACTTTCAAAATTCTTAATAACTTTCGAGTTTTAATACAATTTAAATGGAAAGAGGTGCATTTTTTTCTCACAAAAGTTCTTATTTTTCGTACATTGGGTTAACTGGTAAATAATAGAAAAATCTTTTCTGACGATAACTGAAATAACAGTTATTATAAAGTTATAGTCTTATAGTTTTTTATTTCAAAGTAATTGAGAGAATGTATGTGAAAACTGGTAAAAACGATATTTATTTTGGATTTTTAGTTCATGAATATTTCTCTTGTTCTAACAAAATTTATAATTTTTAACTCTTAAGAAATCATTTCCATTTTCCAGCGCCCATATTTGACTGCCTTTCAATTCAAAACCTTACAAATATAAAAGCATATACCACTTTAAAGTTTGTGACTTTAGAAGCCTTGCAAATTTTAAATGTAAAAGCTGCAGAATTTGGAAGCATCCAAAATTAAATTTCGAAAATTTCTAGGTTCCACCTTCATATTTTGTATCCGAAATTGAACGCCTATAAATTATCATAAAAATAAATAATATTTTGGGAAACATTCAGTTTTGAAGTTTTCAAAAATGAAATATTAAATCATCCTATTTTCTTAAGCGTTTACTATTTTCTCTATCTTTGTACAATAACTACTATTAAGCTTGTCATTATTTTATCCTCCAGCTTTTGTTGTTGATTTCGCTGTAGTGAAATGCTGAGCGATTTCTTTTTTTTCAGGCACCGACACATTTTTTGACGGCCCAGACTCGAGCTTCCTTAATTCAAGGTCCAGTTTCAAAACCACCGCAGTCTCCGACCCAGATTTATTCCCGTTTGTCCAGCTTAGATCTGAGCCAACGCCCAATTGATACTAAACCACCCATTGGCAGAAATCTTGTGATTGATAAGGTATTGCCTCGATAAATTGAGGGTTCGGATCAAAGGATGGGTCGCACGCTCGAAAACGCGGAAAATTATTGTCCACGTGTCTCGTGATATCCAAATCTCAAAGTTAAAAAAATTAAATTTTGAAATATATAGTCATATAGAAAAGGGCAAGACGAAACTTTTTTATACATGCAGTTCTTTTGTCCGATAAATATTTTCAATAGTAAAAATGAAAAAGTGAAAAAGAAATTTTCCCAAATTCAATTATTTTTTAAAACATAAATCGTCAAAACTCAGCTAAATATTATTGAAACTGTTTTAAATTTGGTATACGCACGCAGTGTACCTTAACAGTGCCTACAAAATGAAAAAAACCATCAAAATGGCCTATTGTTTAATAATAATTAATTACAAATTGATACCGGTCGATAAGAACGTTTTTTTGTTTCGGCAAAGAAAAGTATCGAGGGAACTTTAGAGTTGAAAGAACTTTCAGTGAGACATTCGTTCCCCACTATTTGAGTAAGATTTCTGGAAATTTTTAGATCCATTCATTAAAAATTGACGGAAATATCCAATTATGTAAGAAAGCGTCCTTTATAGGCGAGTACCGGCGAGAGTACAAGCGAACGTTGAGAAGCGCTTGCAATCGTAGATGGCGTCGCGTGCTTTTTTACATAATGGATATTTCCGTCAATTTTTAATGAATCGATCTAAAAATTTCCAGAAATCTTACTTCAATAGTGAGGAACAAATGTCTCACTGAAAGTTCTTTCAACTCTGAAGTTCCCTCGATACTTTTCTTTGCCGAAACTAAAAAAACGTGCTTATCGACCGCTCTCAATTTGCAATTAATTATTATTAAACAATAGGCCATTTTGATTGTTTTTTTCATTTTTTGAGCATTGTTAGGGTACACTGCGTGCGTATACCAAATTTTGAACAGTTTCAATAACATTTAGCTGAGTTTTGACGATTTATGTTTTAAAAAATAATTGAATTTGGGGAAATTTTATTTTCACTTTTTCCTTTTTACTATTAAAAATATTTATCGGATAGAAGAACTACAAATATGAAAAATTTTCGTCTTGCCCTTTTCTATATGACCATATTTAAAAAAATTGAATTTTTTGAACTTCAAAATTTGGATATCGCGAGACACGTGGACAATTCTTTTCCGCGTTTTCGAGCGTGCGACCCATTCTTTGATCCGAACCTTCAATTACACTCACAGCAGTGCTCAGGCTTCTTGATAACCTAACCTCAAAAATGGGTTTTACCCCCGAAGGGCGGAACACCACAGAATGAGTATTCCGCTGCAGTCGAAAATGTTCTTTGTTTCTTTAAAAGATAAATTAACGATAAAAGAATTATCACTTACCTTTAAAAGCTTCAATATAATTCTCAAGATTCCAGCTGATCAAAACCTCCGTTATATCCGTAATCGGTTCCAACATCGTCATTTTATCATGGATTTCATAACTTTCTATATCATTCATTTTGTAACTTTCTCATATTTTATATAACAATTTGACTCAAAAGACGAGATTTCAATTATAAACGCGTTTATCAAAACTAATAAAACAAGACACGAGGCACGAGCTTCTTGCATTTACGGAATCTCAAGTGTACAGGCTGGGCGTTAGTGCTGCGAACTAATGCAAGGTGGCAATTTTGAAGATGAATTTCAATTCATAGACATGAAACTGATGCTACGATTATTTTAGGTTAAAATTTTCAACAGATAATAAATATTTTTATATATAAATTATTAAAAAATTACTTTGAGTTCGTGTTTACTTGAAAACATAGGTTCTTAATATTTCAATACTCGTATAGCCACAGAATCTAAACTTTCTAGGTGCAGCGATATAGCTGCCACGTCTAAACGAATTAGCTATACGAGCAAATCAATTATAGGAGATATGCTGTTTGATCATGACCGCTAGAATATTTAGAAAATGGTGATAGATTTATCTCCCAAATTTTCTGTCTGCGGGAGATAGGCGGTTTGTATATCTTAGCTATCTAGTTTGCAGTTCTACCTAAACTTTATTGCAAATTCAGCTATATTTCTCCAGCAATATATTTCTAGCTAAAACAGCTATACCATTTTTTCAGTGTATGGGTCACTGTAATAGAAAATTAATATCCCAATTATAGACTTAGAAAATTAAATTTTTCTTTTCGATATTCTGATAGAGGGTTGCCCATTGTTTCTAATTGTAATTCTATTAGAAAATATTCATTTTTTGAAAATTAACAAAATAGTGACCGTTTTTCTGAAGATTAAAAATTTGTTTCTCAACAAATATTCGAGATACGGAAAAAAATCGAAAAGCATAATTTGTTCCTTTCGAAAATTTCTACAAAAAGTCCCTTTTCCATTTTTTGATATTGTGCAACAAAATATGTTTGAAAACAATCTCGTATATTTAAAAATATTGGTATAAAAGTAAAGTAATGAATTCCTTTGCTTTATTTAAAAAAATTTGAAAATGTACAAAGTATATATTTTTAATTAATGTTTAAATTTCAAATGAAAATAATTAAAAAGAATAGATACTTTGCGAATTAAAAAAAAATCATCGAACATATTATGTGTTATATAAGTGATTTTGAATATAGGTCTATGAATTCGCAAGTGAATTCGGCTTGGTTTCCTCTATTATTTTGAGGTGAATTAAAGCCCACAATAATCTCAACATATGACAAATAATATGGAAAATACACAAAATATCATTTTTTAAATCAAATTTAGGATAACACTTGTATTTTTCTGATAAATCTATACAATTTTTATTCACTGATTTTTTTTTTTAGATCAATATTTTAAAAGTTATTATTTATTTACCAGGTACTCAATATATATTATTTGTTTTATTTTACAAGAGAAAATTGTAACAAATTAAAATTGTGCAGATTTACAAGAGGCGTACGACTGTATTGGTAGATTTGATGAAAAATACTTAGTTTTATATATTTTCCATATTATTGTTAATATTGTTGTTTATAAATCATCTCAAATTACACACATAACACCAAGATGAATTCTGAGACTTATATTTGAAACAACTAAATAATAAAATAATAATAATAATAAAATAACTAAATATATTCTGATTTACCTAAAATTTATAAAGTAATGTTTTTTCATGATGTAGAAAAAAAAATATTAAGGCGCACTATCATTTTTTGAAAGTTGACTTTTTTCAACCCTGAAAAAGTATGATTAATTTTGTGTCGATTAGTGAACGCCTTTAATTTGCGAGTTAGAAAAATGTGCTTTTAAAAATTCTTATTTCCTTATTTTTTATATTTTCGTATACGTCAATTTTTTAAATGTTTTTATAGATCATAAACATCTCTCCAAATTGTGACAGCTTTTCAATTAATGTTCTTCAGGCGATAAATTATGTTTAATGGACCCCTATAAAATAAGTCTGGGAAATCATAAATGCAAAAACACAATAAATTTTAGAAAAACTGTTTACATTTATGATTTCACAGACTAAGGTATCAAATTTTTTTCTACTGTATTTTTAACAGTAGAAAAGCGTCAAATACCTGATCAAATTCTTGCGTCATTCCTATAGATTTTGCACGTTTTTTTTTAAGTAGGAGTTCATTAAACATAAGTTATCTCATAGAGAACGTTAATTAAAAAGCTATAAGGATTGGATATATTTAAAACCTCTAAAAATATTTTTAAAAAGTGACATAGACGACAATATGAAAACTGTGGAAATGCTAATTTTTTGAAGCACATTTTGAACATTTTTTTGATAGAATAGTTTCCTTAGCACACATTTCTTTAATTTTTAATTTAAAAAAAAACTGAAGTTTGTGAGTGCGATCAATTTTTTATATCACTCAACTGAAAAATTAGCGAAAAATGAATCGAATGTAGATAAAATTGAAAAGTTATCAAATACGAACTAAATGAATTGAATAGATGATTTCGTGGATGCAAAACATTTTTCACATGTCTGGCAACGGATTTAAGTATTCTCAAATCAGGTTGAAACAAGTTTGGCCACTTCGTGATTCATATATTCCGGTGAGCGGTCATAAAATATGTCTCAGGGAAATAAATTGGTACTTTTATGAGCTTATGTTGCTTTTATCCGAAATTTTCATGTAGAGACGATCTGAGAAGTTACATGCCAATCTTCTCGTCCTTCTACGAATAAAATTATTATAATGGTGAACTCGGGTGAACTTTATACCTAGTGACCGAAATTATATTGAATCTAAATTTCTTTGGATCTCCCGCCACATCTATTTTTAATATGTTATTGAGAATAATCGGCCATTCTTGGATCTTTTTAAAAGTATTTTTTTAAACAATCAGGATAAGGTCGGGCACAATCTAAATAACCTTAGTAGCATATGATACACGAAATTAATTCACAAAATGTTTCAATTAATTGTTATAAAGAAATTGTACAAACAAATTTCAAAGCTGATGTTTTTACGATTCGAACTTTTTTTTCAGCAAATATACTTTGTATTCCACCAATAGTGGTGCGGAATAAATAATTTTACAACCAATCAATATTTGTTAATGTTATAAACAAATTTAAAATGTAGGCATTTATGGCAAGAAATAAGTCGTGTTTTCAACAGAATAATTTGAAATTTTCCTCGCAGTGATGAAAAATTAGGTAACTTTGTTGTTCAATAACATTCATTAACGTTATAAACAAATTCTATAAACAAATGTACTATTCGACCATTTATCTACAGAAATATATTCTGGTTTCACGAAAATGACCTTGACTTGATTTAACAGTAATCGTCCATCAGAAAACTTGGTCGTTTCAGCATATTTGTTAATGTTATAAACAAAATTATATGAAAAAATGCACTATTCGGCCACTTATTTACAGAAATGCATTCTGCCTTAACTGAAAGATTTCAAATTGGCCTAATAGTGACGTGCTGTCAAAAAAATCGACTTTTGCAACATATTTGTAAATGTTTTAAGCAAAATGTATTTAAAAAATGCACGATTTGGTCATTAATTTACTGAAGTATGTTCTCTTTCCACAAAAACGACTTATAATTGGATTGACAGCGTTGTGTCGTGAAAAAAATCGATCTTTGCAAAACATGTGTTATCGTTTTGAACAAATTATATTAATGTATACAATGTTTGAATATGAATCTTTACTCAAAAAATGTATTCAAAGCATTAACAAATATGTTGCAAAGGTCAAGTTTTGTGAATAAATGGCCATAAAGTGCATTTTTTATATAATATTGTTTATAAAATTAACAAATACCTAGGAAGAATAAAAATTTCTGATAGAGCATCCCAATTAAATCAAGTTAAAAGTCGTCTAAGTGAAAGCAGAATGTATTTTTTCGAACAAATGGCCAAATATTGCATATTGTATATAATTTGTTTATAACAATAACAAATATATTGACAGGACTAAGTTTTCTGGTTGAACCTCATTAAATCAATTCAAAGTCGTTTTAGTTCAAGCAGAACGTATTTCTGTAAATAAATAGCCGAATAGTGTACCTTTTTATAACATTAATGAACGTTATCGATCAATAAAGTTACCTAATTTGTGTGAAAAATTAACAAAATATTGATTGGTTACAATATTTTTTATTCTATACCACTAGCGGTGGAATTAGATTTGTTGAAAAAACAACAATTTTTTAAATTGCAGAACCACCAAATTTGAAATTTGTTTGTAAAAATTAATATGACCTAATTTATTTTGATTGTTTACGGAAAGATAAAAAATAAAGTTGTAAGAATGGCCACTTTTCCACTTTATTTGTTGACACAAAAGTGCAATAAAAAAATTTCAAATCCTTTCTCATAATTCTCTTTGGAATTTAGTTAAGAGTATTTAAAAAAAAAAGATAAAAATTTCGGCTCCAGGCTGTTTTGGAACAAATTTTCACGTTTTGCCCCACTGTGTGCCGGTACCGGCAATCAAGTTCTCTACAGGTATAATAATCGCGCAAAAACATTATTTTAAATTTATTTCGAAAACTAAGGTCAAAATTAGCGAAAGGATTTCTTTTCTTTCCTGGGCTAGGATTTGATTTGACCGCGATGAGAATGCAAGGTGAGACTAGACCAATAAATCATCCAATACAAAATTTAATTAATTCAAGGACAAAAGTTTCGGTTCATTCACGTGCAGTTTGAGAATCCATAAATGAAATATTCTGGGTGGGAATTAGAAAAAAAGAAAAAAAATCAAGAGCGTTTCAGAGACATCTCGAGTATCTAATACGGAATAAAATAAATAAAAATAATAAATTTATTTCATGGGTAAAAGTATCCTGTTTGTCTTGCTAAAGAAATATCCTTGATAAAAATTGTATTGTCATTATGATCAGGTTATTATTACGCTTCATTTCGTTATCACAGGCAATCCACTTATAATTGAAAATTAGAAAAAAAATGTCAAATATTAATTTTTATTATCAATAAATAAATACATATTTGGATATACTACCGAAAGGGCCTAGGGATTCCTTTTGCATCCTAATTAAATGCCGTAAAAGGAATTCAATTTTTAAATCTTTTTTTCTTATAGAGAGAGTCACAACCACCCTTTGAGAAAAATAACTACCATTTCCATACATACTACAGTGAAAACATATATTTTATCGTTTTTTTTAGAAAAAAGTTCATCATGGAAATGAATTCCCAAACATAAAAAACGCATCTTTTGCAGATCTAAGATTTTTACTTGAAATGCTAAGTAAGACCACAAAAAAGAACTAGATCAAGGACATTTTTAAACCACTTGGGAATCGTTGCTACATTTTATCGAAAGTGTGAAAATCACCAAGTGGGGCCTTTGGAAAATAACAAAATTTTCAAAAATGGCTCTGAGGCTAAAATTGCTGTTTGTAAATCTTTTATCATTCTCCATGAAAGGAAATTTTCTTAAAAAAAAAAATTCCTAAATTATTATTGAGCAATTCCATGTCAAATCGTGTGAAGAATTCCAACTTTAGTTAGTACTTTTGATGAAAATTCTAGTATCCATTCTCTTAGGTGTTGAAAGAAAAACTCTAAAAAAATTTTTGAATAAATAAAAAAACTTAGGAGATAATCAATTTTTAAATCCCTAGTTTTGGAGAAATAATTAAGAATGTACGCCGTGACATGGTGTGCCCAGCGCCCGAGAGTCTGACCTCTGAAGTTCGTGTATACGATTATAATATTCATATATTGTTCGTCTATTGTTTACGTGGGTTTTCACATCGTGTGCAGCGTTTCGACGTAAGTTTTTCATTATTTCTCGAAAAATAAGGGAGATCCCATTTTGAAATTTACAGGGCTTATAGAGTACACTGTAAGCCATCTATATACAAAATGAAGGAAATAAAAAGTGGGTTTTTTCAGAATTTCAGTTTAAAAATTAGTTTTTGAAATATCAAAGAAATTTTTGAAATTTTTTTGTTGAATTTTTAATATCTCAAGTTTTTTTTTCAAAAATTATTGTAGGGTTTTTCTTTCAACACCTGTAAGAATGGATACTAGAATTTTCATCAAAAACACTAACAATAGCTGAAATTCTTCAGATTATTTGACATGGAATTGATCTATTATGGTTTTAAAATCACATTGAAGAAGAACTTCAAAAGATGACTTTTCTATTTGTTATTTAGTAATATTAAATGTGTAATTTATTGAATTCTGATAAAGTATGAAAATCTCCATACAATTATGTCGACTTGAGATACAGAAATAAAGATTCCGGTTTATAACCTTGACACTATCGAGGCCGCATTTAATAGCGTTCGTCAACTTGGATTTTGGAACCGAAATTAAATTCAAATCTAAAAAAAACTGGTAAGATCCACAATGTAAAATACTGCTTCCATAGTTAATTTCCTTTTAGGTTCAATAGATAAGTTCTTCTTATCCAATAGGGTGGAGTGAAAATTCTAAAATTGATCAAATCATTTCAACCGTGCGAAAAAAAGTTGTGGCTTAGAATCCTTAAAAGTTAAAAAATATATAAATCAGTTAATACAGTCTGTTTCCGTTTCTGAATTCAAAAATTCCACCATTCCTAGTAGTGAATAAGAATTAAAAATTAGGAATAAAATAAATTGTTTTTGTGCAAGTTAAAATTTTTGGAAGATTTCACACAAAAAAAATTTAATCTTTACAGCGATTTCAAAGTAATCTTTACCTGCAACCAAAGTTAATTTAACGTATTACGATTTACCCACCACATGGGAAATCCATGTCAACTCTATTCAATCTTGTTTTGTTACGATGCGCAACCAAAATTTACACTTCTGTTTTTTCTGTGTTACAAAGAACAGGTTCTTTTTATTTACCTGCGTCTAGTCGGTCCGAAAAAATTGGCGGAGCTGGAGAAGGTAATGGACTAGTCGTCCCGAAATTTCGGAAAGACGAGATACTTAGTTTGTATCGATTTAATTGTACATTAAATAAAAGATTGTATACTTACACGTAGAAGAACGTAAAATTTCTTTAGTCTGAATCGATGAAACTTAGCATTATTTGGTTAGTATGAAAAAAATGTCGTTTTTAAAGCATATAAATCGTGTAAATTTGTAATGGCAGAATTGACCATTTTAAAACACTTCAACATTTCAAATATTAAGATCTTTCGTAGTCATTGTCGTTTTCCTCGTTGGCTGTGAGTATAATAACTTTCGAAGGAATTATCTGATTGTATTACGCTTTGGCACACATTTGTTAGGCCTTAAATAGCCATTAATGAGCAAGAATTCTGGTAGTATTCATCAAGAATGCTATTTAAGAAATAATTAATTAAATTTTCTAGCAAAACTGTAAGAGATAAGAAAAAATGTTGAGCAGAAAAATTATTCATTTCAAAAGATCTACAAATTTTCTTCAGATAATTTTTTTATAAGGCGCATAGTTAGTTTTTGTTTTAATCATGGAAAATGTTGATAAAAAATTCAATTTTCCGGTCTATAATTATGCAAGATACGAAAAAAACTTATCAAGAAAAATTGTTCATTTAAAAAAATATATATACAAATTTGGTAGGATTAAGATTAAAGAAATTTGATTTAATGGAAAGACGACACAAGATGCATTAAAATGTTGAACGGCAACATTTTTGACCTAAACCTGAAGTCCCGGACAGAGCGACAACAAAGTATAGAGCATACATTTAATATAATAGAGTTCAACATTATTATTATTATTATATCATTAAGCCGTTTCCCTTTCGGGGTAGGCGTGAATTGCTCGGTTGGATAGTAGTAA
>JAABKJ010007741.1:0-11620 GCA_011634705.1 Andricus grossulariae
TCTCTAGTAGCTTAGTGGTTAAAGCACCCGGCCCGCAATCAGAAGACGTGAGGTTCGATTCCCATCGGAACGAAGGAGAAATATCTTTTTTCAGAAAATAAAAATGTTTAATTTATAAATTTTCAAACTCCATCTAGTCTGAAATGACGTTAAGAATTTTTGTTATTTGAGGAGTTACCTTAGATCGATATTGTTGATTTCCAGTTTCACAGTTCCTGAAAGTTATCTACATGTGATCGATCGTTACCAACTCCGATGATAATACAGATTCCGTCTAATTTAACTTGAATTCAAAACATAACTCCTTGATATGAAAAGCGCATATCTGAAAAAAGTATTTGCCTTTGATCTCTCTAGTAGCTTAGTGGTTAAAGCACCCGGCCCGCAATCAGAAGACGTGAGGTTCGATTCCCATCGGAACGAAGGAAAGATATCTTTTTTTCAGAAAATAAAAATGTTTAATTTTCAAATTTTTAAACTCCATCGAGTCTGAAATGACATTAAATCTTGAAGCAGTTAATTTAATTTGTTCAATTTGATTTGATATCTCTATCTTCCGAGGGCTTGTAACTCATCAACACCAGGAAGCTATGATCTTTTAGTACTGAATGCGGGTCTCGGATTCATGATGATGATAGTTTCGCGTGTCCTAGGTGCGATTTCAGCCAGAACTTTGGCTTAAGGGCCAGTTCAAGATCACTGCTTTCTACAGTGATTTATTCTCTCTGCAATGATGGAATAAAAAAATATTCTGTTTCCGGGTTTTCACCCGAGTTCAGAAACCTTAGCGTTGAAATGAGTTTATAAAATAAACTTCTTTGCTAATTTCTTTCGGGTCAAACGGCTATTTTAATTTTAATTTAATATGATTGACACAGCAACATATCTGTAACGGGTCCCTTTTTAAAGATTTCTTATTTTTCCCCTTTTTTTTCAAGAAAATTCCCCTTTTTCTCGTTTTTTTCGCTTAAATTTGACACTGATAGAACCCAATACAAAAATGCAACTATTGTCAGTTAAAGATAATTTTTTGGGCTGACAATTAATTTTTTTAAATAAATTTCAACTATTTCATTTTCGGCTGAACATTTATCTTTAGTTTAGAATTCAACTATTTGGTTGAAAACTTATCTTTTTTGGATGAAAATTCAATTTATTAATCGAAAATTTATGTATATGGTAGTAATTCATCTTTTTTTAGAAAATTAATCTTTTTGGTTCAAAAATAAACTTTTTGGTAAAAAATTCAACTCTTTGGTTGAATGTAGAACAATTTTCTTGAAAATTTATTTTTTTCCTTTGAAGATCATCATTTTAGTTGAAAATTCATCTCTTTTGTAAAAAATTATACTATTTTTGTGATAGCAAATTAATCTTCTAGGTAGAAAATTAATTTTTTTGTTAACTGAAAATTTATCTTCTTTACTTAGAATTCAACTGTTTGGTTCAAAATTTATGTATTTGGTGGTAATTCTTTTTTTTTTGTAGAAAATTAATCTTCTGCCATATATATACCTATAATTGTTAAATTTCCAAGAGAAAAAGACAAATTTTCTATTCAAAACAGTTGAATCTTCAACCCGAAAATATGAAATTTCAACAAGAGTTCATTTTTAACGAAATAGTTAAATTTTCAGTTTAAAAAATTAATTTTTACCCCCAAAAAGGGAAACTTCACAAAGTAGTTCCACTTTCAACCAAAAAGATTAATATTCTACTAAAATTACAAATTTTCAACCAAAACAAATTAATTTTTCAGAAACTTAGTTCAACTTTCAATGAAGAATTTGAATTGTAAACCTAAAAATAAGAATTTTTGATAAAAAATATAATAGCTGATATTTCAAATAAAGCAGAGTAATTTTCAACCAAACACGTACATTTTTAACCAAAAAATTTTTATTTTCTACAAAAAAGACGAAATTTAAATTAAATGCATAAATTTTTAACCAAATAGTTGAATTTTTAGTCTACAAAGTTCACTCTTTAACCAAAAATTGAATAAATAAATTTTCATTGAAAAACAATCATTTCCGATGTACAAAGGCAAATTGTTTACAAATAATTGAATTTTCAACTAAAATTATGATTCTTCAACAACAAAAAAATGAATTTTTAAGAAAGTAGTTTAAATTTCAACGAAGGACTTGAATTGTAAACCTAAAAAGATGAATTTTCAATAAAAAATATAATAGATATTATTTCAACAAAAAAAGATTTGAATTTTAAATAAAATAGAATTAAACCAAAAAAGACGAATTTTAAGATGAATTTTCAACTACAATGATGAATTTTTGACTGTAATAGTTGAAGTTTCCAAAAAAAATATTGATTCTCAACCAAAACAGAATAATTTTTAACCAAACAGTAGTATTTTTAAACAAAATTTTTTATTTTTCACACAAGAAGACGAATTTTCAACAAAATGAATCAATTTTCAACCAAATAGTTGAATTTTCAACCAGGAATATTAATTTTCTTCCAAATAAGATGAATTTTCAACCAAAACAAAAAAGTTGAATTTTTAGTCTAGAAATACCTCTTTTTAATCAAAAATTGAATAAATAAATTTTCATTGAAAAACAATAATTTTAAACTTAGAAAAGCGAATTTTCTACAAAGCAGTCGAATTTTCAACCAGAAGTATTATTTTCTATAAAAAAGACGAATTTTCTACCAAATAGTTGAATTTTTAGTCAAATTGTTGAATTTTCAATCAACAATAATAATTTTCTATCAAAAAGGACGAATTTTCAACTACCCAAAAAGACGATTTTTCAACAAAATGCATACATTTTCAAGCAAATAGTTGAATTTTCAGCCAGGAATATTATTTTTCTACCAAAAAAGATGAATTTTCAACAACAAAAAATAGTTGAATTTTTAGTATAAAAAGATCACTTCTTCAGCAAAAATTAAATAAATAAATTTTCATTAAAACACAATCATTTCCAATTTAGAAAAGCGAAATTTCTACAAAACAGTTGAATTTTCAACTATAAATATTAATTTTCTATAAAAAAAAGGAATTTCTAACCAAATAGTTGATTTTTTATTCCAAAAAAAGAACAATATTTAACCAAAAATTTTCAATTTGAAAGATCGAATTTTTTACAGAATAGTTGAATTTTCAACAAAAAGAGTTGAATTTTCTACCAAATTGTTGAATTTTCAAGTCAAAATGATCAATTTTCTACAAAACAGTTGAATTTTTAACCAGAAATATTATTTTTCTACCAAATAAAATGAATTTTCAAACAAAACAAAAAAATAGTTGAATTTTTAGTCTAAGAAGATCACTTTTTAAGCAAAAATTAAATAAATAAATTTGCATTAGCAAATAATCATTTTCAATTTAGAAAAGCGAAATTTCTACAAAACAGTGGAATTTTTAAACAGAAAATATGAATTTTCAAGAAAAAAAGAACGAATTTTCAACCAAATAGTTGAATTTTCAGTCTGAAAAAGAACACTTTTTAACAACAAATTTTCAATTTATAAAATCGAATTTTTTACAAAACAGTTGAATTTCCAACCCAAAAATATAAATTTCCAACAAAAAAGTTAATTCTCAAACAGGTGAATCTTCAACCAAAAAAATAAATGTTTGATAAAGCAGTTCCACTTTATACAAAGAAGTTCAATGTTCAACCTAAAACGATGAATTTTTTACAAAAATTGCACCCCATGTAAGGCAGCATAGAAAAATTTTTGCCCCCCCCCCCCATAAGACTACGCAATTCCTCCACAGTCCCAAATAAGCACTTGCTTTCAGGTTTTTTAATGCATGTGACCACTTTAATGGAAAAATATAAATAAAATAGGATTGATCGCCTCATCATATTCAATTTGAAAAGTTCTTTAAAATCATTGAGGGACCCTCCCTCCACACCCGTTCACATACATTCGTTGAAGAAAATTCACAATCGGTTGTTTCCCCCTCGATTTGAAAGTGCACTCAACTCCCGATATAAGAACCCCCGATTTACGACATTCAGTCAGCGCGTTAGTTGCATCAGGTTGCGTCATGCGTCCAAACCCAACCGAAATTATTCATGCGGCTCTGCCTGATTACGTTTGGATTCCCCCGATTCAGGTTCAAGGCCACTGCATACCATGCCCGAAACCGTTCTTATATCGGGAGTTGAGTGTATAGTTTTTGCTGCAACGCACGCAGAGAAACGTCCTTTTGTGACAAAAGGATCTTCTTGACACAAATGGGATTTCCTCTTAAACTTAAGTTTAAGAGGATTCTAATTCGTCTCAAAAAAAATCTGTTTGAAGCAAAAATTGTTCTTTTGTGACCAACTTCATCTAGTCCTCCAGCCAGTGAGGCTAAGTGATCGCAACTTTTTCAACAGCGCATGTACCATAAAGCGCGGGTCTATTTGAACTCATAAAATATGCACTTGTAATATTAAATTAATAATAAATTATTTTAAGAAATCAGATATTTCTTAGATTCAATTGAATTAATTTTTTTAAAGTAAAAATTTGTTTTAAATATTAATCGCTATTATTATTGATATTATTTATTGATTTTAAATAGACCCGCGTTTTTCAATACATGCGCAGTTGAAAAAGTCGCGGTCCGTTAGCATCACTGCTTCCAGCCAAATAATTATGTTTGAATAAAAAAGATCTTAACGAAAATCTGTATCAATATCACACCAGGCCCGCGCAGTTTCTCAGTGCGCAGGGAGAGAGACCGTTGCTACTATCGCCTCGGAAGGGCCGCAGTGCGCGAGTACTCAGTCGAGTATATTGCGCAATAATATGCAATAAAAATGTGAAAACAAGTCTTAATACAATGCACCAATTTGAAAAATAAAACTGAAGGTAATTGAAGGCGCATGAAATGTACCTGAAGGCCAAAGTATCACTTTAGAAACAAATTAATGTTTTCATCTCAATAGCTGGTAAATCACGATTAATAAACATGAGAATACTCGCCTCGGGCACATATGCATGGACCAATATGCAGCAAAGCAAAGGTTGTCGAAGAGTACGTTGACCGATCCAGGCAGGTGCCTGAAGCTCTTCAGGAAGTTCATCTTATCCCTGCTGGTAACAAGCGCCAGTCTACAATGTCAGAATCACCCTCGATCTTCCTGAGAACCAGTCTCCTCGTGCTCAAACATGGTTATCTGGCTTCCCTGCCTCACCATCTTTCCGGAAAAAAAATCCCCCCCCCCCCCCTAAAAAAAAAAGAAAAAAGAGAACGTTGGAGTGAAATCCACAGCAGTAGGAATCTTGAGACAATGGAGAAGACTCAACCAAGGAATGCATTATTAACAATCTGAGCTTCCTTTTTTTTTTAAATCTTAATATAGTCATTCCGCAGAATGATTACAATTTCAAACCTAAACCATTATTATTACTTCTTACAATTAGATATAAATGACTAAATCCTATTCAACTTGAGAATGGTACCGCAGAGGTTAATTTTAATAGAAGAATTATATTTTGATGGAATAAAAGTTAAAGAAAAAATTGGATCACTACAGAGGAAAAACAAAGTGTAATCGCGGTGGCCTCTAATAAAGTTAAGTTCTATTTTCAGGTACCTGTCTGGAAAAGCCTATTTGAAATACTACAAAGCAGTAAAATATTATTTTCAAGATAATAAAATCATATAATTACGTTTATATAAAGTAGTTATATGTAAATAAGAATTAATAACGAGAAGTTAATCAATAAATAACCAAAAGAAACGATTTTTTAAAAATGTAAATCAATATATTTATGAAAATTTCATTTAAAAAATCGTATACATATTGTTCAAGTTTCAATATTAATTTCTTATAAAAACTATAGTAAGTATAATATACATAATATTTTAATATTGTTGTAGAAAAAATAATGTGTAATATAAAATGTAAAATAATATATAATAGCTATATAATAATTGTATTATAATTAAACGTGTCTACTGTACGCGAAGCTGTACGCGACGTGAATAAGTATAATAGTAGGCACGTTTAATTATAATACAATTATTATATAGTTATTATATATTATTGTACATTTTATATTACACATTATGTATTCTACAATGACATTAAAATACTATGTATATTATACTTACTGTACTTTTTATAAGAAATTAATATTGAAACTTAAACATTATGTACACGAATTTTTTGATGAAATATTCATAAATATATTAATTAAAATTTTTTTTAACTCGTTTCTTTTATTTATTTATTGAATCACTTCTCGTTAGTAATTCTAATTTACATATAACTCATTTATATAAAACTTAATTATATGGTCTTATTAACTTGAGAATAGTATTTTACTGGCTTTTTAGTATTTCAAATAGGTTTTTCCAGGCAAAAAAAAATCCGTTCAGGGAAATATTTTTATTTCATCAAAAATGGTTCTCGAGAAGCATTCAAAACAATCTCCCATTCATAACTTTGGGGTACCTGAAAATAACATTTAATTTTTTTAAAGGCCACCGTGTAATCTTTAACCTGAAACAAAGATTACCTTCACGTTTTGAGATTTACCCACATTACCATGGTAACTTTATTTTGAAAAACTTCAATTTTATTTTGAAAAAAATTGCAAAAATCAGGGAATTAAAATCACTCTTTTTGATGAATCCACTATAGTTAATTTTTTAATTGAAAAGATCACTTTAATCACTTTTCTTTCAATAAAATAACCCATGGATTGTATTATTATTATAATTGAATTAAGGTCTATATCTATTTCTGAATTTTCTTGAATTCTTTTGAAATATGTTAAGGTATTTTAGAGAATTCCAAATTTTTTTAATAGATTTCAATAATTTAAAGGGATTTCAAAGAATTTTAAAAATTGTTGGGTATTTTTAAGCATTCCAATGAATTTTAAAGAGCTTCAAAGTGTCAAGCGATTTCAAAAAATTTCAAAGGATTTAAAATACTTTACGTTTTTAAACAGATTCCAAAAAATTTTCAATAATTTTAAAGATGTTCCGTAGATTTAAAAAAATATTAGGGTACTTTTCAAACTTCCAAAGAATTTTCAAGAGCTTTAAAAAGTTTCAAGGAATTGCAAAGGATTTCAATGGATTTGCAATACATTTTATGGTATTTTTTAAAATTTAAGGGAATATTCAGTAATTTTAAGAAATTTCGAGGAATTTCAAAAGATTTGAAATATTTTAGGGTATTTAAAAAAATGCCAGGGGATTTTCAAGAGATCATTTCACGGAAGTTCATAATATTTACATATAATATTATTATATAATATTTTTAAGATTTTTAAATATTTCAATATATTACCAAAAATTTTAAAGAATTTTAAACATTTGAGGATATTTAATTAATTCCAAGATATTTGTAATTTATTTGAAATCCCTTAGGGCCTTTTTAATAGATTTTAAGAATTTGAAGCGATTGGAAAGGATTTTAGAGACTTTACGATATTTTAAGAATTCCTCTCTAAATCTGAAATAGTGAATTTTCACTATTTCAATTTAAAAAAAGTGGGTTACTGTGAAATAGTGAAATTCACTATTTCAACTAGTGGTTTTTTCCGTTTTCCTATTTTAACTAATATTTCACTAATCAAAATAGTGAAATTTTCTCTATTTCAGATTTAGAGAGTCCAATGAATTGTTAATATCTTTAAAAAGTTGCAAGGGACTTCAAAAGATTTCGATGGATTTGCAATATTTGAAAGTATTTTAAAATATTCCAGGGTATTTTCAAGAGATTAAAAAAAATTCATGGAATTGCCAAGGATTTCAGGAAATATCAGATTTTATAATATTTCCATAGATTTATAAGAATTGGATCACAAGAATTCATGGATTTCGTATAATTTTAAAATTTTCCAAATATTTCAAGGCATTTCCAAAAATTTTCAAAAATTGTAAAGTTTTTAGGAAATTCGAAAAAAATTTAGGGTACTGTTATAAATCCTAAGAAATCTTCAAGAGCTTTTAAAAGTTTTGAGATTCCAATGTATTTGCAAGTGATTACAAAATTTTACATTTTTGCAGTCTCTAAGGGAATTTTATCATATTTCCGAGTATTTGAATGATTTCAAGGGATTTTAAAAGCTCTCAAGGTATTTTAATGAATTTTCCCGATTTTTGAGAAAATATCAGATTTCATAGAATTTGACAAAGTTTTATAATATTTTAATACATTAAAAAAAGTGTATTCAAAAGAAGTGAGGCATTTCGTAGGTTTTCAAAGATTTCGAGAGATTTTCAAATATTTTTTTCAATTATTTATAATTCTCCCTGAATTCATTTCATGTCTTTGGAATTCTCTTGAATTCTTCTGAATTCATTTAATTTTTCTCAATTCCATATTCTTCTTTAATGCATCCCGAATTAAATGAAGAAATAATTTTTTAATTGAAAATTTTAATTTATCTTTCCATTAATTCATTCATCAAATTATTTTCCATTACCTTGAATTTTTCTAAACTTACTTCAAATTTATTGAATTCACCACAAATTTTTATGTATTTCATCGAATTCTTCTCATTTCCCTTAATTTCCTGTAAATTCACTTAAATATTACTGAAATCAATAGAATTCTTCTAATTTAAAAAAAATCCAATTGATTGGAATTCTTTTGAATTTAACTTGAATTGTTTCAAAGTCTTATGAATTTATCCCAAATTCTTTAAAATTCGCCAGAATTCTTATAAATTTCAACGAATTCATTTGCAATCTTTCAAATTCAAAAGAACATTATTCACCTTTTGATCTAGAAATTAGTCACATTTTTTCACTTTCTGAATTTTTTCAAGTAAATTAGGCTGTGGCAGCCCTGAGATTATAAAATAAAACATTTATAAATTTAAACTTAAAACTGTTCCATTGCATTTCTGAAAGATTCTATGTATACTAATAAAGTTACAGTATTAGAATTTTGTTTTTTAAATACTAATATTCAGGGAAAATAAAAAATTATTCAGGGAAAAGTCAAGGAATTTTTCAAATGAAGTTTCTCGGTTATCATATTAATGTTCTTTAGTTTATTATTCGAAAATTGGTTAAACGTTAAATTTACTCAGAAAAAGATTTGGTTGAATCAACAAAATATGTACTGGTTTAAGCATAGAATATGATTATTATATGTAGAAGAAAATTTTTGGTTGACCAAATCGAATTTTTTGATTGTTTTAACCCAATTTTTTGTTCGATGGAGTATTTGGACGATTCAACCGAAACATTTGGTTTGGTCAATCAAATATTTGGTTAGATCAACCAAAATTTGTTTTAGCCAAATTTTCATGTATATCCAGGAAAACAGTTTTTTTGGTTCAAGAAACATTTTTTTCTGAGTATACAAGCAGAGACAGTCTTGAAATCTGAATTAGTAGAAAACTACTCATTGGTTGTATTTGTCTTTTCATTTAAATAGCGCCGATTCGTTTATTGCTAATAAGTAAAATTCTACTAATTCAATGTATAAGAATGAACGACTAAATGAGTTAGCAACTGTATCTACTAAAGGAATTGATGAATGTATTGCTAGTAACTATTTTAAATGGTAGTTTTAATAAATACAATTTATATTCATTCTTAAGCATTTAATAATAATTATTTATTTTAATTACGAGAATCATTTTTAATACCAATTTTGAATTTCGCGCCGACTGCGGTTAACCAGCACGCGACTCTAACGCAAGCGCAGTAGCTCAAGACGCCCACATTCGCATCCTGAAGTTGTGTTTTTCAACATTTTTATATTATTTTGTGCACAAGAAAAGGCAAATAAATATTCCTTAGAATCAAGTCGAGTCTGGTGATTCTGCAGTACGTTTGCCAATTTCTGCACACTATAAGCCTCGAAGATGTTTAATTTTTCTGAAAATACATTTTATTTAACCTAACTTTTTTCAAGGACACTTTCCCAGTTCCCTTTAAACTATTCACTTATTCTTCAATATTAAACCAAAACTAACCCATTTTAAAGAAACTAAACAGACACCAAAAATAATAATATTAGTGATCAAAATCATTTAACTTGCGATAAATTGAAGTCAGAATCACAAAATAAATATCGCGAGAGAAGCGAGAGTCACGGAGCGGTGTCATGGCAGATGGCAGCAGCATCGCGAATGCGCCTGCGCAATAGAAGAGACGCAATTTATTTTCCGCGGCATATTCAAAATAAATTTGAGCTTATACTTGAAGGTTCTTTTTTTCACAAAACCACGTTCGTGCCAATTTTTTCAAAACACATTTTATTGGTTCCAAAACTTCCTCAAATTCCATCGCACATTTTTGTAAGACACATTTTAATAGGACGATTTTAATAGGCGATTAAAAGATAATATACGATCCTGTATAGGTACCTAAAGCAAACTGATACTGGTCATACGCACTATCTCGAGCAAACTTTAATAGAGGCAAACGGCCACCATTAGAATGCATAACTTATTTTTCATGGTCTCATTAAACGCGATATTTGTGTACTCTAGAAAAGACGCCAGATAGTCATACAAGTCGAGATAAAACTAGTTTTTTTATGAAAATAAAATCAGAATTTTTTTTCAATCAAAAACATTGTAGCAAAAAATTTATCAAATAATTATGAATGTTGCTGGAGTTATCGTAGAGTTAGCAATTAAGGGGAGTGATGTTGAAAAAAATTATTCCGTCGACAAATGCCTGAACAACGAATCTGTTTGAAAAAATCATCGAATTTATCAACTCATTATCAATGTTGCTGAAATTATCATAAAATTTCCAACTAAAAGGACTGACATAAAAAAAAAAGAATTTTTCCGTCAACAAACGCCCGAATAATTCATTGGTTGAAAGTTGAAACAACTATGTCAAAAAATTAATTTTCATCTAAAAATCACCTCTTTAATTGAAAATGTAACTATTCCGTTAGAAATTAATTTTTTAACTGAAAATTCAACTATTTGGTTAAAAAAATCATGTCTTTTATTAAATAATCGTCTTTTTTGTCGAGTCTGGTGATTCTGCGGTACGCTTGCCAATTTTTACACACTATAAGCCTCGAAGATGTTTAATTTTTCTGAAAATACATTTTCTTTAACCCAGGGGGGCTCTCCTATAAAGGCCTGTAGAATAAATGTGTCATGAGATTTGAAGACGGCCGAGTGGCGGCGCTGGCTGTACGTTTAGGCCGGCAATTATTCAAATGCATGGAGGAAATACAAATTTAATTTATTTTAACTGTTGAAATACGTTTTTTGCATATATTTATCTCGGAAAAATATTTTGTAGCATATTAAAATCCAATGAATTAATAAGTACTAATGAAAAGTGAAGAAAACATTATTTTGATGATTAAATACCAATACACTTTTAACAGAGTACCAATAATAATTCTACAAAGTGAACATTAAATTTTTATAATTGACATATGTAAATATTGTAAAATGTGAAAATAGTAAATTTCAATTGGATCTGATTTTTATTGACATTTATAATGATTATTGAAAAATTGAAGTTGACGCCTAATTAAACTAAATCATAAACATTTATATATATCTTTTTATAGCTAGAAAATAATTTATTTAGTTTCGTTATAAATATTTTGAAATAATTTTCAATTTTATCTTCAAATTAATTTTTCAAAATAAAAAATCATTTCAATTTTCTCAGGAATCTTTGCAGAAAAAC
>JAABKJ010007742.1:0-11620 GCA_011634705.1 Andricus grossulariae
TGAAGTTTCGAAAAAAAGGAACTTTTAAAGAGTTTCGAAAGGTTTCAAGAAAATAAAAAAGTTTTTCTTTAGAGATTTCTGAGAAAATTGAAATGATTTTTTATTTCGAAAAATTAATTTTAAGATAAAATTGAAAATTATTTTAAAATATTTATAACGAAACAAAATAAATTAGTTTCTAGCTTTAAAAAAATATATATAAATTTTTATAATTTAGTTCAATTACGCGTTAATTTCAATTTTCAATAAGTCATCTTTTTTGGTCAAAATTCCAATTTTTTGTTGAAAATTCGTCTTTCTGGATAGAAAATTATATCTTTTGGATTGAAAATTCATCTTCTTCGCTTGAAAATGCAACTGCTTTGTTGAACATTCGTATTTTTTTATACAAAGTACGTCCTTCTTTATTGAAAATTCATCTTTTGGTAAAAAAGTTTTTTTATTGTTGAAAGTTAATTAATTTTATTTATAAAGGTTACTATTATATTTTTAGTTCAGAATTCATCTCTTTTGGTTAAAAGTTTAATTATCTTGTTGAAAATTCAACTATATTATTAAAAAGACATCATTTTTTCTAGAAAATGTAACTATTCTTTTGCAAATTAACTTTCATGTTGAAAATTAATTTTTTAATGTGAAACTTTAACTTCCATATTTGATTTTAAATTGATTTTCTAGATGAAAATTCAACTATTTGGTTGAAAATGCAAGTATTTTGTCATTTTGATAGAAAACTCAACTATTTTGTTGAAAATGCAATGGTTTGGTTAAGAATTCACTTTTTTGTTTAAAATTCAATTATTTTGTGGAAAATTCGTCTTTTTGGGTTGAAAATTCAACTATTTAGTTGAAAATGAACTTTTTCTTTGAATATTCATAATTTCGGGTTGAAAATTCAACTTTTTGTAGAAAATTCGTCCTTTTGGCTTGAAAATTCAAAAATGTAGTTGAATTTCTTTCTCTTTAATGTACAATTTTAATTGTTTGAAAATTTATGTATTTTGTTGGAAGTTTGCCTTTTTGGGTTGAAAACTCAACTATTTTGCTGAAAATTATTTTTTTTTTGAAGATTCATATTTTCGGGTTGAAAATTCAGCCGCTTTGTAAATTCTTCATTTTCACTTGAAAATTCGTCATTTTGGGGTAAAATTTTATTTCTTTGGGTAGAAAGTGCATCGTTTTTGGTTGGAAATGTAACTGTTTGGTTAAAAATTCATCTTTCTTGGTTGGAAATTAACTATTGCAGTTGAAAATGCATAACTTTGCTTGAAAATTCATGTACGCTGATGAAAATTCGTCTTTTTGGTAGAAAATTAATCTCTTTATTTCAAAATTTATCTTTTCGGGTTGACAGTTCAACTATTTCAGTAGAAAATTCAACTATTTGGTTGAAATAGAAATTTTGTTGTTGAAAATTCAACTATTTTTTTGAAATTTCATTTTTTTGTCTTGATAATTCAACCATTTGTTTGAATTTTTTTTCTCTTGGCTGTAAAATTTTGATTTGTTGTAAATTCAACTCTTATTTTGAAAATTCATTTATTTTGTTGAAAATTGTCTTTTTGATAGAAAATTAATCTTTTTCTTCGAAAATTTATCTTTTCGGATTGACGATTCAATTTTTGGTAAAATATTCAACTATTTGGTTCAAGTTGAACTTTTTTGGTAGAAAATTAATATTTCTATTCGAAAATCTATCTTTTCGGGTTGACCGTTAAACTATTTTGGTTAGAAATTCAACTGTTTGGTTAAAAATAATTTTTCTGTTGAAAATTCATATTTTCGGGTTGAAAATTCAACTGTTTTGTGGAAAATTTGTCTTTTTGGGTTGAATACTGAACTATTTTGTTGAAGGTTAACTTTTTTCTTGAAGATTCATATTTTCGGGTTGAAAATTTAGCCGGTTTGTAAATTCTTAATTTTGACTTCAAAATTTGTCATTTTGGGTTAAAAATTGATCTCTTTGAGTAGAAATTGCATCTTTTTTGGTTGCAAATACAACTGTTTGGTTGTAAATTAATTTGATTTGATTGAGGATTCAATTATTTGATTAAAAATTAACTTTTTTTTGAGAAATCATATCTTTGGTTTAAAAATTCAACTGTTTTATAGAACAAAAACGTCTGTACTGGTTGAAAATTTAAATATTTGGATGAAAATTAACTTGTTTATTGATAATTCATATTTTTTGTTAAAAATTCAACAATTTCGTCGAAAATTCGTCTTTTTGACGTAAAAATACAACAATTTTTTACAATTTTTTTCTTTCTTGACTAAAAAATTTTGCTTGGTGAAAATTCAACTTATTTATTGAAAAGTCGTCTTTCTGGTTTGAACATTCATCTTTGTAGGTAGAAATTTACATTATTTGGTTCAAAATTTGTCTCTTGTTTGATAGTTCAACTGTTTCTTTGAAAATTATCCTTTTCGATTGAAAATTAAATTATTTGGTTCAAAATTCAACTTTCTTGGTTCAAAATTAATTTTTTTGTAGAAAATTCATTATTAACGTTTGACTTTTTAGATTGAAAACTGAACTATTTTGTTGTAAATTTGGCTTTTTGGGTTGAAAATTCATCCCTTTTTGTATAAATTTCATCTTTTTTAGTTTAAAATAAAAAATGTTATGAGAAATCGCCCTATTTCCCCTCTTTTGAGAGCATTTTGGGCTGTGAAATCTGAATTTGATTTAACTTGATCATTCTTTTTATTTACAGGTCCAATATATGATTGAAGTTATCTTCCATGTTCGCAAGGATGGTTTTAAGGACCACGAGGCTATTCCTGAAGGACTTGATCTCGTAGACGAAGAAGAACAGTCTACCGTTTTAGTCGATTTCGAGGAACAAGTTGACTCCCAGGATATTCTTAGTAAGTATCGAGTACATTTTTTATTATTATTACTGAACAGAAATAATAATCTCGAAAGAGTTTAGATTTGAATTACCTACAAAAGTTGACTCAGGATACTTTAAATTCATTTATTCTTTATTTCCATCTTAGGCCTCGGATTGTACATTTTCGACTTTTTGAAGAAAAATCTTTGAAAATTATACCACTTTAATTTGTACCACCTATTTATTGAGCATTTTAAAGTCGAAAACGAATAATTTCAAATTCTATTATTAAAAAAGAAACAAATTCATATTTAAATCAGTATATTTCAAAGGACCCTGTACAAAATTTATGGAAAATTCTTTTCGGTGGATTTTTCCGACACTCATTTATTTTGTAGTTTATGAATTTTTATGAAATTTGTTATGAAATTTTAGAAAAATTTTCTCAAACGGTCTTTGACCAACTATGAATAGTTTAAATAGTTTTCTGTTTTGAATATAGTTCAAATTAGAAATCCTTTCCAATTAATAACAATTAAAATAGAGAAGATTTGAATTTGGAAAAGAATGAAGATTTTTGCTGATCTTTCCAAGTACTTCAAATCAGAGTATAATTAGTTTAATTTTATGGGATTATTCTGTATCAGGGTTGCTACAAAATCCCAAATTCCCTGACTTTTCCATCTTTATATTCGGGAGATCAATAATATTAATGAAAAAAAAGGGTTTGTTTCTAAATTTATTTTATTTACTTTTAGTGACAACATTCATACGGTATTTTGTAAGAGGCCATCCAAAAATTACGTATCCAATACGTAAAATAAATGAATTTGTGACCAATTAGTTGAGTTTCCAACTCAAGAACGTAAATTCTAAACCAAAAATGGAAGAATTAATTTTTCAGTTAAAATAATTAATTTTGAAACAAGAAAAAAAGGAATTTTCAACGAAATAGTTAAATTTTAAACCAAAGTGATGACTCTTCAATAAAAAGAAGAATTCTCAACAAAAAGTGTGTAACTGTTAAAATTAACCAAAAATACAGTTTTTCGATTAATTAGTTGAATCCTCAACACAAACAGATTAATTTTGAAACGAAAACGAGGAATTTTCAACAAAAGAATTGAATTTTCAACCAAGAAAGATTTCTCAGTCAATAAAGAAAGAAAAATCTTAACCAAAATGTTGAATTTTCAAGTCAAAAAGATGAATTTCCTGCAAAACAGTTGATTTTTTAACCCATAAACATGAATTTTCTTTCAAAATAATTGAATCTTTAACTCCAAAAATACGAGTTTTCATGAAAATTAATGAATTTTCAACTATAAAAGATACATTTTTAAACAAAAATGGAATAGTTACATTTTTATTTAGAAAAATTAATTTTTAATGAAAATTATGAATCTTAAACAACAAAAATTGAATTTTAATCAACAAAATACGTAAATTTTCGACTTAAAAGGATTTACAACTGCAAATAAAATAGTTATAATGTTAGAATAATGAATTTTCAATAATAATAAAATCACGAATTTTTAACAAAATAGTTAGATTATTAACCAAAGAAATGAATTTAAAAAAAAAGATGAAGGTTCAACTAAATAGATTACTTTTCTACCAAAAAGACGAATTTTCAACAAAATAATTGAATTTTCACTTAAAACAGATAAATTTTCAACTTGAAGAAGAATAGTTGAATTTAAAAAAAAATTTAATTATTTTTTAACAAGATAGTACCACTTTTAACTGTGCTAGTTGAAATGACAAACCTAAAAAATGAATTCTTAACGAAAAAAGAAATATTTCATCAAAAAAGATTTAAATTTGAAAATAAAAACAGTTGAATTCAACCAAAAATGACGAATTTTCAACAAAATAGTTCCACTGTCAACTAAGTTAGTTGAATTTTGAACCAAAAAATACGAATTTGTAACGAAAAATGTAATAGCTGATATTTCAATAAAAAAAGATTTTAATTTTAAACCAAAACAGACGAATTTCGGTGAACCCAGATTTAATTTTTTCCTTAAAAAAACAAAAATATGATAAAATTATAGTCCTTGCTGTAAAACTTTTACTTTTTATTCCTTAAGAAATACATTTTTCAAATTTCATGCGAAGTTTTAAAAAGTATTCTAGTCGATCCAAGGTTTGCGTAATTTATGTATAATTTCATTACATAAAAAATTTCATGCCACTATTTTTCAAAATTTATTACACTATTGACACCAAATTTGATCTTTGAAGTGCAGGCCTCAGACTTAAACAAGAAAGGATTTTTATTTTAAATAATAAACATTTAAATTAAATCAAAAAGGACGAACTCCCAACAAAATCGTTGAATCCTCAATCAAAACAGATTAATTTTCAATCAAACAGTTGCATTTTTAATAAAAAAAAGATTAACTTTCTACCAAAACAGATGAATTTTCAATCAAGAAAAATTTTTAATCAGTCAAGAAAAAACAATATACTAATTAAAAAATAAATTGTAAAGAAAAATTGTCAACAAAAGAAAATGAATTTTCGACTATGAAGATTAATTTTCTATCAAAAAAGATGAATTCTCAAGAAAATACATAAATTTTTAACTAAATAGTTTGATCAATGGATGTGATGTTAGTCCAAATTTTATTTGACTAATTGTTAGTTTACATTATTTTCGTTTCCAATCTTTTTTAACGAAATATTTGAATTTTCAAACTAACAAAGATTGAAGGCATACAGACAAATTATCAGTAAAACAGTTGAATTTTCAACCCGAGAATATGAAATTTCAACAAAATAGTTAAATTAACAGTTGCGAAAATTAATTTTCAACAAAAAACTGACTTTTTAACGAAAAATGTAATAGTTGATATTACAATAAAAGATATTTTAATTTAAAATAAAAAGCAGTTGGATTTAGCCAAAAAAAAACGAATTTTCAAACAAAAAAATTGAACCCTCAACTAAAACAGATTAATTTTCAATTAAATTGTTGCATTTATAACGAAAAAAACTTGATTTTCTACCAAAAAATACGAATTTTCAACAAAATACATCAATTTTTCACTAAATAGTTGAGTTTTCCACCAGAAAGATGAATTTTTAATTAATAAGATTAATTTTCTACAAAAAAAGATAATTATTCAATTAAAAATATAATAGCTCAATTTTCAGTTAGAACAATTAATTTTCACTGCCACTAAAAACGAATTTTCAACAAAATACATACATTTTTAACCAAATAGTTAAATTTTTCACCAAATTGTTGAATTTGCGAGCCAAAAGTGGAATTTTTTTTTACCAAAAAGTGTGAAATTTCTGCTGAAAGAGATGAATTTTGAAACCAGAAAGATGAATGTTCAAAACAGTAGTTGAATTTTCAACAACAAAATTTGTTATTCGAGAAAGAAAGAAGAAAACAATCAAATTGTTGACTTTCAGGCCAAAAAGACGAAGTTTCAACAAAATAGATGAATTTTCAATCACGAAGTATGACTTTTTAACAAAATTGTTGAATTTTGAACAAAATAATTCAATTTTGAATCAAATAATAAGACTTTTAAGCAAAAAAGATGACTTCTCAACCAAACATTCAATAGTAGATTCTAAAAGCGAAAAAAAATAAATTGTAAAGCAAAAATGGTTAGATTTTCTCATTGGGTTCTATTAATTAATTTCGCATGAAGTGGAAAAACGAGAAAAAGAGGGAAATAGGAAAAGACTCTGAAGCCTACCATAAATAAATAGGAATTTTGATCATTCATAGACAAAAGATAAAAATTTTAAATAAACATTGAAGTTCATTTTTAAATATTTAAAAAATACTAGGCTGGAAAACTGGGAATTTAGTTTAAAAAATCAAGTAAATTTTCATATGCACATTTTTTTATTTCGGATTACACATGAGTTTAATGCTTGAAGAATTTTATGACACTATTTTGACACTATTTTTTCAAATTTGTGACACTATTTACACTATTTTTGATCTCTGAAGTAAGTCCAAGTATTGAAAATAATTATGTACCCTATTTATTTTTGACTTGTATTTTCCGATTACATTTTTTTTCTTTTATTTACAGACGTTTTCCAGTTTGATCCGAACTATGCCGAAACTGAAGAAAAGTATAAGAAGCTGATCAAGGAAATTTTGGATACGGATAGCAGTGATTCGGATGATGGGGAAGATGAAGAAAGTTCTGATGAAGAAACTGATGCAGAGGGTAAATACCGATACAATAGAAACTTCATTTTTATTATTTTTTAAGGGTTTTTTTGGTCTAATAAATTTTATTTTATTTTTTGTTTTAGAAGAAGCAAAACAAGCTCTTATTATAGACAACACGGAAACTAACTTGACTGCTCTGAGGAGAACGATCTATTTGACGATTCATTCATCTCTCGACTTTGAAGAGTGCGCTCACAAACTTTTGAAAATGCAACTGAAGCCTGGACAGGAAATAGAATTGTGTCACATGATTCTTGACTGCTGCGCTGAAAATCGGACTTATGAAAAGTTTTTTGGACTTCTCGCTGGGGTAAGCTTTGATCAGTTTCCACTTTTTTAAACTTATTTACCAGAAAAGAAGAATTTTCAACAAATTGAAAAGTTAAATTTTTAATTCAAAAAAAAAAAAAGATTCTACCAAAGGGTTGAATTTTCTACTAAAATGACGAATCTTCATCTGGAATAATTGACTTTTTAAACAAAAAGGTAAATTTTCGATCAAGAAGATTAATTTATACCAAAAGACGAACTTACAACTAAAAAAGATACATTTTCAACCAAAAATTGAATAGTTAAATTTTTCTTTAAAAAAATTAATGTTCAACTAAATAGATGAATTATCAACTAGAATTATGGAATATTTGATTG
Source organism: Andricus grossulariae (assembly GCA_011634705.1). Classification (NCBI taxonomy): domain Eukaryota; kingdom Metazoa; phylum Arthropoda; class Insecta; order Hymenoptera; family Cynipidae; genus Andricus; species Andricus grossulariae. Next base: position 7,699 of record JAABKJ010007742.1, read on the forward strand.
GCATAGTTCAATTTTCAATTCATGATTTAATTTTAAACCATAAAAAAACAAACAATTTTTCAACAAAATAGTTAAAGTTTCAACTGGAATAGTTAAATTAAAAAAAAATAATAATTTCCAGCCAAAGAAAAAACGAATTTTCAACAAAATAGCTCATTCTTAAAGATGAATTTCCTATCAGAAAATAAAATTTCAACAAAATACATGACTTTTGATCCAAATAGTTGACCTTTCAACTAAAAAGATCATTCTTTAACAAAAAATGAAATAGTCAAATTTTCACTTGCAAAACAAATTAATTTTTAACCAGAAAAAAAGGTATTTTCAATAAAATAAACTTTTAAAAAATTAGTTCAACTTTTATCCAAGTAATTGAATTTTCAATTAAAAAAGATGAATTTTCAACGAAAAATGTAATCGTTGATATTTCAGCCAAGAAAGATTTTAATTTGATATCCAGTTGAATTCAACCAAAAAAGACACATTTTCAGAAAAATAGTTGAATGCTCGACCAAAACAGATTAATAATCAACGATACGGTTGCATTTTGAATAAAAAATAAATAAATTTTTACTCAAAGAGTTGAATTTTCAAACCAGAAAGACGAATTTTTCCCAAAAGAGTCGAATTTTCAACAAAATATTTGGAATTTTAACCAAAAAGGATAAATTTCCAACCAAAAATGGAATAGTTAAATTTTCTGATAAAAAAATTAATTTTAACAAATAAAAATTGAATTTCCAACAAAATTTGAATTTTCAACCAAAGAAGTGAATCTTTAAAAAAGTGAATTTTTAAACAAAGCAATTCAACTTTCAACCTAATAGTTTAATTTTCAACGAAAAAGATGAATTTTCTACCCAAAATATGAATTCTTAACAAGACACATATATTTTTAACCAAATAGTTAAATTTAAAACCAAGAAGATTAATTTTCGACCAGAAAAGAAGAATTTTCAACAAAATATATAAATTTTTAACCAAATAGTTGATTTTTCAACCAAGAAGTTTCTACTATATAAATGTTCTACAAAAAAAGATGAATTTTTAACAAATTACATACATTTTCAACTAAATAGTTTGAACAATAGATATGGTGTTAGTCTAAATTTTATTAGATTAATTTTTAGTTTCTATTTTTTCCGTTTCTCACATTTTTTAACTAAATAGTTGAATTTTTCAAACTAAAAATGGAGCAGATAAAATTTCATTGAGAATTAATTTTCAATTTAAAAAAATGAATTTTCTGCAAAACAGTTGAATTTTGTACAAAATGGTAGAATTTTCAAGTCACAAAAATACGAATTTACTATAAAACATTTGAATGTTCAACCCGAGAATAAGAATTAACAACAATCAAGTTTATTTTCAACCAATCAGTTGAATCCTTAACATTATAGTTAAATTTTCGGTTAAAAATATTATTTTTTAACCAAGAAAAAAACGAATTTCCAACCAAAATAATGGATATTTAAAAAAAAAAAACTTTTAAGAATGTAGTTCAACTTTCAAACAAGAAGTTGAATTTTCAACCTAAAAGGATGATTTTTCAACTTGATATTTCAACAAAGAAGATTTTAATTAAAATAAAAAACAGTTGGATTTAATCAACAAAGAAAAAATATCAACAAAATATTTGATTTTTAACAAACACTTACAATTCTTTAATTTTAAACAGATCTAGCATCGTCTTGTAAAATCAATTATTGTTCACTTTTAAATACTTAAAGTACAGTTCAATTTTAAAAATCATTAATTACTTTTTATTTTCAGTTGATCAACTGAAACTGTTTTTTATCCATATTTTTCAATTTCAAACGCTTTTATTTTTTTATTGTTCTTAAAAACTGCATTTAAAACTTCTTTAAATTAAAAATGTATGCTTAAAAATGCAAATTCTTTCAAGTCAACGATTTTAGAATTACGCATTGTAAACTATGATATCATAATTGAAAAAGTTAAAAATTGAACTTGAAAAAAAAATTGAAAAATTGAAAAAAAAACACAAATTTGAAAAAAGTTGAAATCGAACTTATTTTAAATGTGTGCATAATTTCTCATGAAAGAGTAAAGATTGTTGAAAATTCACCTTTGTTGATTGAAAATTAACTTTTTTTTCGAATTTAAAAGTGAACTAATTTCCAAAATATTCGATTTTTTAGCTTGAAAACTTAACTCTTTTGTTGAAAATTTGTCTTTTTTGGTCGAAAATTCAACTCTTTTGGTAAAACGAGTGTAAATGTAATTTTTTGGTTGAAAATGTATTTGTTTCGTTGAAAGTTAATCTGTTTTCGTTGAGAATTGAATTATTTTGTTGAAAAATCGTCTTTTGGTTGAATTCAACTGTTCTTTATTTAAATTTGAAATCTTTTTTTGGTTGAAATATCAACTATTAAATTTTACGTTAAGAATTCATCTTATTTGGTTGAAATATCCACTATTACATGTTTCGTTCAGAATTCATCTTTTTCTGGTTAAAAATTTAATTATTAAGTTGAAAATTTAATTATTTTGTTTAAAATTTAACTTTTTGGTGGAAAATTCCACTGTTTTGTAGAAATTACGTCATTTTGGCTTGAAATTCAAGAAGTTGGTTAAAATATTTGTTCTCTCTTGGCTGAAAAATCTTTTTTGTCAGAGAATTCAACTCTTTGCTTGAAAATTCGACTTTTTGTTTTTAAAAGTCAACTAATTTCTAAAACATTCGACCTTTTGGCTTGAAAACTTAACTTTTTTGTTGAAAATTCGTCTTTTTGGGATCGAAAATTCATCTGTTTTGGTAGAAAACTTTTTTTGTTGAAAACGCAATATATTTCGATTTCAAATATTAGGAATATAAAGCATTTTGGTATCTATATCAATTTGATTTAAAAGAATTTTTGGCTGTGAAGTCTGAAAATGTTACAAGATTAGAATTCTGGTCTTTAAATATTAATGACCAAGGAAAATATGTTGGTCGATTTTTTTGTAAATGTTTTTTTATTGTGATTCAATAAAATGAAAATGAAAGAAAGACGTGAGAAAAAAGAAGGCAGGATATTTGGAGTCTATTTATTTTTCTTTCCTCTTTTTTTATTATGGTTTGTTTAATTGTAATGTAGACCAAATTCGATCGTTGGATTCTTGTTTTTTTTTTAATTTCCAAAAATTTAGTACTTAAGTTATGTTTATTAATTTAGCCAATCTTATAATTTTTTCAGCGTTTCTGCGCGATCAATCGCATCTACGTCACACCTTATGAGCAAATCTTCCAAGATTCCTACGACACAATTTATCGTTTGGATACGAATAAACTTCGTAATGTAGCCAACTTTTTCGCCCATCTATTCTGCACCGATTCGATTTCTTGGGAGGCACTTTCCTGTATCAAGTTGAACGAAAATGACACGAACAGTTCTGGTAGAGTCTTTATCAAGATCTTGTTTCAAAAATTGTCCGAGGAGATGACACTTCCAAAACTCAACGAAAGATTCAAAGATCCGTAAGTGGAAATATTGTTTAAAAACACATTTTTATTAATAAGTCGTGACTTTTTATCAACGTCCTTTTTAAAGATAACGATTAGACTTTGTATCTTTTTCTAGGACTTTCCAAGAAGCTTTTTCGGGACTATTTCCCAGGGACGATCCGAGAAATACGCGGTTTTCGATCAACTTTTTCACGACGATTGGATTAGGAGGATTAACGTAAGTTCTTTGTAATCAAACTTATCGTTTTTGTAATAACACCAGCACACAACAAAAAAAGTGGTCTGCCCGGCGGACTACACCGGCATATCTATATGTTTTTGGGGTCGCTGAATCCGAATCCGGGATGCAAATATCCAGGTTAGCTCGTATTTTTCAAAAAAACACAAAAATAGACGTAAAATCGACGAAAACAGCGATTTTTCTTGTATATTTTTACAAAAAACAAAGTATTT
>JAABKJ010007743.1:0-11619 GCA_011634705.1 Andricus grossulariae
TAATAATAACAATAACGGTAATTTTTGTTTGGAACGTTCCCAACCGGCGGACATTTTACACCTCCTGGGAACGTTCCGTGGTACTAGGGCAAGCTTTATGTTTATAACATCTCACAAGTCAAGCGAGTAAGTGATACGAGCAGACAACTAATTTCGAGCTGGAAGCCGCGCGCGCTCACGGGAACTTGGACTTGGGCTAACGGGTGAAGGTGTGCAAATGATCGGCTCGTCTGGTGTCGATCCAATTCCACTGGTTCCAACGATGATTGGACGATATACTTGCGTGGTCCGTTGTTGGCTTTGATTGGCTTGAAAGCCAAAATCGCGAAAGTTAGGCCCAGGAGATTTAAATTATTCAAATAAATCAATTTTATCACAGGGAATTCAGAGGAAAAAAATCTTTGTTATATTTTAACAACAGTTGTTTCAATTAGGAGATTCACAAGTTCTTCACAATTGTTGTTCCAAATTTTATACGTCGCTCATAACTCACTTATATCAATAAGGTTCACAATTGGTTTAAATACAATACAGTGTGGAGTCTCGCCTGTTTCCATCTCTCTTATTTCCTGTCGCCTCTATTTCCCATCGGCTGCACACGGTTATTTCAATTTGCGCAGTTCCGGCAGCTCCCATCCCGGTCCCGGTATCTTAGAGAAAATATAGGTATAGAGACGACAATGCAGCGGGCAGCATGATGCACGCTAAGGGGAGCGAACCGGCAGGGGAAGGCTTGGCTAGGTTTAGTTTGGGAACAAGCTACACGTGGCGCTAGTGCCACGAACCAGTGCTTTATGCTTAAATGCGTGTGAGTGGGGTAGGTGAAGAGAAGCTTGCGTGCACATGAGTCGAACTGCAAAAAATTTAGAACCCTTATACCTGCTATTCTCGAGACTATATTCTGGCTATTCACTTTCTTCCAATATTTTCGTGAATGGAAATATCCACCGATACGTTTTTCATTTTAAACTTTGTATTTTAATATTTTAGGTTAAAATTGAAAAACAAAAATTTTTTTTTTAAGAATCCCATTAGAATTTTTTTGATTGGTTTAGACGAATAATTATTTTCTTGGAATGATTAATTACAAAAGTCATTATTAATACAACATGTGAGCATTTATTGAATATTATTCGCTTTTAAATTGTAAGAATACCAAACACATAATCTTATTAATAAATACACAAATAAAAATGTACAAATCATGTCCTTCGCATACAATTTTCGTAGAATTCTCACTGTAAGTAATATTATTTTCTTAGAATTATAATAAAATGTATGGGCATTTTTTACATTAATAACTTTTGTCCTTATACATTTTCTACTAGCATACTTATCTTTCTGCACTCGTGAGAAAAAACTGAATCATGTAGATGCAACTGCAAAAAAATATAAATAAAAAACAGTTTATCATTATCGCAGGTACAGTTGAGCTCATGGATCCAATAACTCACCCGACTCTCTAGGCCAGGCAACGAAGGGTTTTATAAAGGAAAAAAATGGTAACAGGTTGAATATTAGCAAAACTCCTTCTCCATAGGCTGTTGATGATTATATAAAAAATCAAAAGGGATTAAGCAATGGCTAAACAGTTTATAATAAAAATAGCGGCCATTGTGTGTTTTTTGCGTTTATTTCGAAAACTACTCATTTTATTACAATTAATGTTTTATAGAAAAATGTGCAGAATTTTTGTCTCTATAAAAAAGGTTGTTTTTCTTTTTCACATAAAAACAATAGTTTGCTTAGGAAATAGGAAAAACGATTCATTGTTGGTATTCTACGTTTTTACACCTGTGAGGTACAGTTTTCGAGAAAACAAGTTCTTACTACAGATGTGAGCATGGTGAAGGTCTATATCTCACAGAGTACATGCAGAATTGTGATAAGTTAATTCCCTGCTTAAAATGACGGATAGGGTCCGATAGAGTAAGATACAAAGCCGGATAAAGGTGCGAATAGCACACGTCGTATTTTATTCCGTCTCTATCTGGATCTCTTTCGGTTCGTAAAATCTTAAACGGAAAACTAGCGACTCTATCCGGATTTTAATCTGGATGACATATGGAAGATAGCATTTTATCTGGCCCTATGCGGAACTTTGTCGGAACTTACAAGACTGTTTTCGTTAAAGTCTAAAAACGGGTTTCTATCTGGATCTATCCGGCTTTGAAGCGAACATCGGAAGCAGGAAACTGAATTATTTGCCCGACAGAACCTTATGCGGCCCTATCTGGAACTATGTCGGAACTTAAATTAGAAGACTGCGTTCGTTTAAGTCTAAAAACGGGTTTCTATCTGGGTCTATCCGGCTTTAAAGCGAACATCGAAAATGGAAAGTTGAATTATTTGCCCGACGGAATCTCATGCGGCCCTATTAGGAACTATCTCAGAACTTACATTAGAAGACTGTTTTCGTTTTAGTCAAAAAACGGTTTTCTATCTAGATCTATCCGGCTTTGAAGCGAACATGAGAAATACAAAGTTGAATTATTTTCTCGACGGAATCTTATGCGGCCCTATCAGAAACTCTGTCGGAACTTACGTTAGGAGAATGTTTTCGTCTAAGCTCGAAAATGGTTTCCTATGAGGCTCTATCCGGTTTTCAAGCGGATATCGGAAACAGAAAATGGAATTATTTTCCTAACGGAATCTTTTTTGGCTTCAATTCAGAAACACTTCAGCTCGGGAGTAAACTTTTGATTTTGACTTTAAATGGCGATTTCGATTTTACAGAATGTTATTTCGCTCTCCTAAAAAATTTCAATTTTTTGCTTCTCTAATGCTGTATACTGCAACCCTTCAAATATTGTTCCATAAATAAAATAAAAAAATTATTTAACAAAAAAAACACCGTTTTTTACTTGCCTATATAATGTGCACTCGTATATTTGATGAAAATGTGTAAATAATTACTAGCTTTGAACCAAATTTTATAAAAGCTTTATTATTTAAAAATGTTCAGTTTCAAGACTTCTAATTTCCGCTAGCCTTCGATTTGATGTTCAAGTTCAACTTTAAAGTTAGAATATTAATTACAAGTTCAACTATTTTTTATCTGGAACAATGTTTTTAACTGAAATGTTCCAATAAATTATTTGTAATAGCTGCTTATGTTGTTACTTCCAAATTTTTACTAATTAAGGTTAGTATGATTTTAATCATTATATTATTTTTTTATTCTATAAAATTATACAAAAATTTAAATATTTTTTACTTATAATGCATCTGAATGTAATAAGTCCTTTAAATTTCGGAGCTTTGTAGTTTGAAAAGAAATCACAAATTAAATTAATATTTAAATTAACCATTTATCTATTAAAATTTAAATTAATTAAATTCAATTATTATTATTACGCATTTTTAAAACCATCTATTCATATAAATTGTGTAAAACGAAAAAATATTCTTCCATTAGCCCTGTCTTCTCAGCGAAAAAGCTTGACTGAGATTTTGTCGCCAAAATCGAAGCGATACATTAGCGCAATTAGCTGCAGCGTGCGGTTTAGATTTAGGTTGTTTAGGTACGCTGTAAAAAAGGTTGGTGTAAATTTACATCCTGCGACGATGGAAATAATTCGATCGGTGTGGCACATAGTAAATAAGCAGAATTCTGTAAAAATACATGCACTCGAACTCAAATATACGAGCTCCAAAGATACGAGAACTCCACAGATACGAGCGTTCTGACTCCAAAGGAGCGAGCGGAATTTTTTCCCACCCTAGTCGAGATTGAGGCGCGTGCCGATGCGCGCTGCTTTGAATTCGACGTTTCTTCACTGCGAATTGCATGTGCGCGCATTCGCGCAGTAGGCCTGTGTGCGTTCTCACGGATTACCCGCCGAAATCTAAACGTCGCAGGAGTGGGAGCCACTTTCACGCTCGTATCTTTGGAGTTCCCGATTCCCGAGATTCTCGTATCTTTGGAGTTCGAGTGTATTTTTCTTCTCAACCTGCGTCCGCCGTAAAGAAATACATACAGGACGTAGATTTCCCATCGTCGACCGTGAAAATACGCACTGGTCGTAAATCTCCGAAATCTCGTTGAATTTTGTCTTCAGCTTTTCTAATCAAAAAGATATTTCCAGCTTTGGTTCCCCAACAACTTTTCGGTGATTCAATTCTCAATATTTTTTTCATCTCTGAGTTATTCCTAACGTTCCCTGATTATCAAATTTCCCGGATTTTTCTCTGATTTGCAGTTTTTCTCTAACCTGCAGCCACCATGCTACTATTCACAATTTTTCACAGAGCTGAACATATTTTAAAGCTATTTTCTGTATTTAAGGGAGAAAATGGAATATAACCACTTGAAAGTTTCAAAATTTCAAAATAATTTTTTTTTTCGAGTGAAAGAACAAATTATTTTTACATATTCAACGCGACATGACGTGCAAAACAACGTAAACAAGAATGCGAACGAATGAAATGCGCTCCCATCGGTAAGAGGCCGTTCGGGCGTCTCCGGGACTCATCGTTGGGCACAACTTATACTCGAGAGTCCCGAATGGTCCAAATTTACGTCCTACAAATAATTCTGCGGCGTTCGTCCGTGCGGACTTAGTCCCTCGTGATAGAAAAGTACACATCGTAAAATTTTACATATACTCTCGTAGACTTAAAGCCCCAAGTAAATTTATCACCTTGCGTAAACTAACTATGTCCCACGCCGATCGAATAATTTTCATCATCGGACGTAGTAATATTACAGTCGAGTGCAAATGAAACAATCTTTGTTTTATTTTCACATTGTTACCTGAAGTGAAATCACAATAGATTGCAAATAAGTACTGTAGTATCGTAAATTGATCAGGTTATACATTATAATTTGAAAATACACTGCACGTATAATTAGTAGCTGACTATAAATATCACCAAAGATTTCTTTACAGTGTATGGTTCGAATCCCCAGCGGGGGCGATTTTTCATAGCATTGTGCGTGCGATTATGGTTGTAAGTGACCGTGTTAAACCGTATAAGAATCCGTACAGAGCCCGACAAAATACCGCATTGGGCAATATGTACAGCGGAAATATTTCGCTTAGAGCTGGATAAAGAACTAGATAGGCCAAATAAACTAGGGCCGGACACCAAAAATATTTCGTATACCACAAAATAAAAAACTGGATAGAAAAAATTGTATACACCGACCAAGTTCCGCATAGAGCCAGAATTAAAATCAGACACAAATACCGTATAAGTATCCGGACAGAATAAGATGAAAACCGTATAGGGTTTTACTGGACACCGAAAATATTTCGCATAGAACCGGATAAAAAACCAGATAGAAAAAATTGTATACACCGACTAAGTTCCGTATAGAACCGTATTAAAAGTCGGACACAAAAACCGTATTGGTATCCGGATAGAATCCGATAAAAACCGTATAGGGCTTTACTGGACACCAAAAGTATTTCGTATGCAACCGGATAAGAAACCAGACAGAAAATGTCGTATACACCGAACAAATTCCGCATAGAACCAGATTTAAAACCAGACACAAATACCGTATGAAAATCCATATAGATGCGAAGAAATTCTGAATCCTATCCGTCTCTATCGGATCCTATCTGTCATTTTAAGCAGGGTGGTGACTTCATTGCCGACAATTGGTGACCCACCGAGTTCATCGCCCGGCACCTTGGGCAACTTTATTTTTCACAATTATACTTATTGCTACCCTGAAAAACTTTTCATTTCCCTTCATTTCATAAAATAAACTCGGCCGAATAGAGCATAATGCATTGCAGAATTGAATTTGAAGGTCCAATTCGATATTGGCAGCAAATCGAAAACACCAAACCTAAACTGAATTTGTTTTCGCGTTATATCTATTCAACTTTTTTTACTGGGTAAACACCTTGAACGCTATATAATATCACAATCGGTTTCTTTTATCTAATACAGAGCTCAAATCTAATCACTTATATGAAAAGGTTAATACACTGAGAATCCCATTTGAGTGCGGTTTCGGGTCTGGTCCTAAATGGCCTTCACTTAAATTGAACACAACATTCGCTCGCTCCAAACGTATGTGTCCGCCTCCAATTTTCTCCGTTCTCACATATGTTGTACTCGGAAAACTAAGTGACACGTGTTTTTGCTTATATGCCGTAATCGTGTATTTGGGGGTGAGAACCGCCTCCGAAAATTGGAGTGCTAAATACCCATTGAATTATTTCGCATACACAGAAAAAACAAACACTTATAATTTAAGTCGAAAATTGAAATTATTTTAAGGTGTAACAAAAAGAGGCATATGAAACCTGAAATTAAGAATGTGTTTTAATATTAAAGTAAGCAAATAGAAACACTAAAATTCAGATAGTCAAGATTGGCCAAGACCTAAAATTAAGGTAGTAACGACCTGAAATTCAGGTAGTAAAGACCTGAAATTAAGATGATCTTTATACTGAAAAGGTAGTGTAAGTTTGAGATGACCTTGAATTAAGAACTCTTCTTGCTGAAAGTATGTCGCATATGTATGCTGAAATTATGGATCTCCTCACCTTTCCCCTTTCCGTAACCCGTGAGCCCTAACCTGAAATCACATAAATTATCAAGATAATCTTTATAAAATCCTTTTGAATTTTTTATAAATTCGCAAGTAGAACACTTTGTCTGCACCAAGAATCTTGAAGACTCACTTTTTTATTTATGTGAACACAACTATGCAATCATACTTTTCGATGGCCATCTTGACAAAAAACAATGTGCGTTCCTTGAAAATCTAACTTTACACTAAACATATGAACGAAAAATGCAGTTTTGACTTTGAAAACAGTAAATAGACAGTTCAAGAGTGACTTTTTAACGTAATACAATCTGAGGCTTACATAAAACTCCGGTAGTGTTCCAGAATTTTAGAGATTTACGACAAACCGTCACATGAAACGCGGACTAGATAATGAAAACGGAGCAGAATACCAAGATTACAGGTTGTGTTCAACTTACTTTCCGAACTGTATATTGAAAAAGAGATGCATAGTTTATTTTATTTCAGTCGAGAAATGCTTAAATCTTATTTAAGATCAGTAAGTGATTTATTCAAGATAGTTTGTATATTTAAATTTAGTTGCCTTCTTAATTTAAGTACAATCTGAAATTAAGTCGAATATAAATTTAAGTATTTGTTTTTACTGTGTATAACAGCGGCATCTTTCAGATTGAAACAAGAGTGAATGAACGAAGAAAATCGGAGGCGGAGACCTATCTAGGTTTCCTTGTTAAATGGGATTTCCAGTATAATTGTTTAAACCTAACTAGTAGCATATAGTATAAACAACTTAAACAATTTAATATCACAAACTGGTTTTTATCACTTCTATTTGTTCTCGAATTATCATGAAAAATGTGGAAGCGTGCCCAAGAGGAAAATCAGTTCGTCGAGCGGCAGTCGAACATCCATCTTTTGTTAACGCGTGGGAAACAACAGATGAAAGACTGCTGTCACCATTCGACCGACCAATTTTCGTCTTGGTTAGGCTTCCGCATTTTTCATGGTAATTTGAAACCCAAAAAATATTTCATTATGTTCTTGAGCTAATTTCAAACAGGAGAATTTAAACTTTAATGAATCGAAGTTTCAATTTTTTCTATTCACTTCCCTGAATTGTGCAGAAAGTGGAATTTGGGAATCGAAAATTGGTCAAAAATGGAAAATAGATCGGTGTTTCTCACATACTTATCTTGTGCCCTGTTTATCGGAAATACTTCAAGTAGATCTCAATCGTCGCGAAACTTAATAAGCCTTCTAACGGGGTTTTAAAAGATTTTCTTACTTAATTTATCGCTGAGATAACCACACGAAAAAAGAGAGACATGTTTTTAATACGATTTTTTAGTGGACTGACAATTCCGGCCGGTACTGTATATGTGAAGTACAACCCAAAATGAGCCCTTAATTATAGGAGGATTTTTTGACGTCTTCGGTCGATACGGGTCTGCTGCCCTTTTGTGTCTTTCGTTAATGGCATAAGGCAGAGCTGGCAATTAGCATGTTTCGAGAGCCCTAAATGAGCCCCAAATTTTGGTAATAAAGACAAGTCAGTATCTTAAACGATTATCTAGTGGTTCTGCTAAACTTTACGTAAAACTGACAGGACCAGCCATTAAAAAAAATGAAGAGCAAATTTCCCAATTCTTTAGGTTGAAGTGAGAGTCCTTAATGAATCTTGAATTGCGGAAGCAGAAACAACTCAAAATCTTGAACGTTTGTCTAGTGGTTCTGCTACTTTACGTTAAGCTGAGAGAACCAGTCGTTAAAAATAACAGTAACTCAGCATTTTAAAGAGTTTTCTAGTGGTTCTGTTAAATCTATGAAAAGTTGACAGAACAAGCCATTTTTTCCAAATAAAGGACAGATTAAAAAAATTGTCAGGATTAATTGTGAGCCCCTAATGACTCTTAAATTGTGGTAGTAGAAACAACTCAGCATGTTAAAAGATTCTCTAATGGTTCTGCTACTTCACGTAAAGCTGACAGAACCAGCCGCTAAAAAAAATAAGGAGCCCTAAATTTGGCGTTGTGGCTTTTGATTAGCCCTAAAGAAATCCTTAATTTTGCCCCATAAACAATCATGATTGTTAAATATGATTCTTCCAACCTTACGTAACTTTATGAATCTGTGATAGAAACTAGACACATCACGAGAAAAAAGAACAGAAACTCCTATACCTACACGTAAATATACAAGCTCGTATATTTTAACGGCTGAAACGTTATACTTTTTCCTATGCTCGCAAAAAATTATACGTATACTTCGTTTCCTATAATACTTTTTCATTAGGGTTGTGTAACTATAGTCGAACAATAATCATAATGAAATCATAATTGAAATTGTACACACTTACCTTTATTGCTCATAAAAACATTTATAGGCAACAGAAGACCCAAGGCTACAGACAACTTCGTTAAGGACAGACCTTTGAGTTCAGAACGTTCAAAACGAATGTTCTCAAAAGGGTACATTGGTCGGAAATATTAATGTAGAATTTTTTTAAAAATTCCATGATTCCCAGCATAATTTGTGAGAAACAATGAATAATTAAATCATGAATTATGTCTTAAGAAGCACAGCTATCCATAATTTAAAAAAATCCCAAATATCAAGTAATATTTCAGACTTCAAAAATAGTGAGCGAATGCAATGGCAAGCTTAATTCGTGGTCGCAAGTTGGCTCTCACTTATATTTTTGGCGATTCATTTCTCTCGAGAGAAGAAGTCACACGTAACGCGCTGCACAGCGGCTTCGTTCAGAACTAGGATCCGCGGAACTGACAGTATTAGTTCTAAACTGTGCAAGTGCGACTTCTTCCCGCAAGAGGAATGAATCGCCAAAAATCTAAGTGAGAGCCAACTTGCGACCACGAATTAAGCTTGCCATTGTATCGGCTCGTTGTTTATGAAATCTGAAACATTACTTAATATTTCGGATTTCAAAAAAAATTCTTGATAGTTGTGCTATCAAAGAATAATAAATAATTTTATTATTTATTTTTTTTCAAAAATTACAGAAAAAAAACATTGAAAAAATACAGGAAAATCATTTGTCACTTTTTAACATGATTTTATGCCATTCTTATGACATTTCATAAAATTATCAAGTTTTCACTCGATTCTTGCATTAATGCTATTTTAGTTAAAAATACTACATTCCTCGCTAAATTTACGTACAAATTGATTTAATTAAAAACAAATTTTAATTAGATGAACATGAATGTTCTTCTAACATAAGTATGGGTCTAAACCTAGGACAGGCCTGGCTTTTTTATCCGGTTACTTGGACCAAGAACCAAGAAAAGACAATGTTTTTTCGGGAAGTGTGCTATGTGGGGAAAATGTTAATAAAAAATTCCATTTTTCAGCAAAGCTTTATAAAGTACATACGGAAAAAATATAAAGAAGCAAAATTGTTCACCTCGGACAGATGTACAAATTGTTCTGAGATCATTTTTTGATCCGACGCATAGTTGTTGCTTCAATCGTTAAAAACATTATTAAATTTTAATACTATTTTATTATATTTTATTTATATTATTTTAATATTTTAATATTATTAAATGTTTATAGGTCCTACGAGAAAACGATGCCAAATCCATGCACTTGATGTAAAAAACACATCTTCAGGAAAGTCTGATTTTTTCAGTACTGGTGCATAATTTTTCAAGTGGTGCTACCCCAAAAAACGAAGCCGTCCGATAGAGCAAGTTGCTTGCTGTTCCAGGCTGTTTTCCTAATTTATATTCTTCGGATATCTCCTAAGTATTTGAAACTGAAGCTAAAAGTACGTGATATTACGCGTAATAATTGGAAAACAAAGATTAAACTAGAAATGTTTATTAATTGAATTAACATTGGAGCTTTAAACACTTTATGCGACTCCGGTGCATTTACGCGTTTTACACTCCGCTGTATCGTAATGTACAGCATTACGATACTCTACGCTGTCGCAGCAAAACTTGTTAATTCACCGTCGTCAAAGAAAATAGTATATGCGCCAATACGCACAATTCGGGTCTTCACGCGACTCGCTTATAATGCTCGTCGCGTGAAGACCCTCATTCTGCGCCTCGGCGCATAATCCTATCTTTGAAAGTTGGTAACGAGCGTTACCGTTACATTTAAGCGTTAGATTAGTTGAGCCTCCTTACACCGTACGCTGTTCCCAGACTTAAACTGCTTAAGTGGGGGCAAAGTGGAGATAAGCGTATCTGAGACGTAACCTTGGCGCATGAGAGGGAGAGAGACTGGACGCTTGCTCTCTACTCTACTACCCCTGCAACTAGCGTACGGTGTAAGTAAGCTCCATCCATAAGGCGATCTTATCGACGATTGGCGATCTGTGTTTATTTTATTTGAACTCCAGATGTTTGTTTTCATAAGAAGCTTACGGGAAGTACATATATGCATTTATACTTCGGTATATATATGATTCCTTTGACTAATTTTTAATATTTCATTCGTATTTTGAAACATTCATTTTGAATTTAACAATTTAGTTATAGTTCATTTACATTTCAAAATGTTTGAAAATTTCCAAATTTTGAGTACAGTTTATATTTTTTAATTAAAGCTTTTGAGAAATTTGTGTTTGGATTTTATAATAAATTTTGTACATTTTTCATTTAAAAACTAATTTTAAATTTTTGTTTAACTTTTCAGGAGTATCATTTCTTTTAACTTTCAGATTTATCAATAAAGGTTTTATATCTGTGCTCAAACTATCTGTAAATAATTTCCAATCGTAAAGAATGATTTAAAAAATTGGACGAGCGCTCGAAAACGTGAAGAACTATTGTCCAAACGGCTTATGATATCCAAATTTAAAGTTGAAAAATTAAATTTAAAAAAAAATGTGCTTGTAGAGAATGACAAGACGGAACTTTTTTCTATTTAAAGTTTTTCTTTCCGAAGTACATTTTTAATAATATAATTGAAAAAGGGATGACAAAATTTCGCTAAATTCAATTATTTTTTAAAACATAAATTGTCTCAGACAAATATTAATAAAACTATTTGAAATTTGGTACAATTACGCATTATACCATAGCGATGCCTAAAAAATGAAGAAAAGAGTAAAAAATGCCAATTGTTTAATAATAATTAATTGCAAATGG
>JAABKJ010007744.1:0-11619 GCA_011634705.1 Andricus grossulariae
CACACATTACTACTATCCAACCGAGAAATTCACGCCTACCCCGAAAGGGAAACGGCTTAATGATATAATAATAATAAAAAGAACGATTCATTATAGTTCCAATAATTTTACGGAAATTCCAAATATTTCGGGAGGTTGCAAATGATATCAATAGATAACATTAACAAAAATTTTGAGGAATTTAATGAGATTTCAATTAGATTCAAAGGATTTCACGGAATTTAACAAAGCTTTAAAAGACTTCCAACGATTTCGAGGAATTACAAAGAAATTCAAGAGATTTTGAAGAATTTCGATAGATTTCAAATGTTTCACAACAATATTTTTACAGATTTATAGGGATGCCAACGGGCAGGCCTGACAAGTTGGAGGGGGGGGGGATAACGGGGAGATTCTCGCCGGGCCCGAAATTTTTGAGGGGGCCCAGATTTTCACAAAACTGTTAGAAATCAAAATTACATATAGGGGCCCGTCATTCCCACCCCCATCCCTTCCCGGGCCTGGGGTTTTCAACAGATTTCAAAGGAATTCAAGGGATTTTACAATAATTTGAGGGATCTTAAAGAAATTAAAAAGATTTCAAAATATTTCCAATAATTTGTCTCGGATTTTGATAATCTTCAAAAGATTTTACGAAATTCAAGAGTGTTTTAAAATATAAGGGTATTACAAATAAATTTAAAAGACTTTACAGGATATCAAGCATTTTCAAAAAATTGCAATGGATTTTCAAGGATTTCGATACATTTAAGATTTTTCACGAAAAGATTTTTCAACATTTCTAAGGATTTCAAGGGGTCACAAAGTATTTTCATGGATTTTAGTGGATTGCAAGGAGTTTCGAAAGATTTAAAAATATTTAAAATGATTCTGGGGGATGTTCGAAGATCTAAGGATTGCAGAAAATAGCAACGGATGGGATCTCCATAAGTTTCAATAGATTTCACAGAATTTCTGAAGGCTTTAAAGGATTTTTAAGATCTTCAAAGGATTGCAAATTTAAGGAATGTTATGGAATTTCAGGGTTTTTCAAAATATTCGGTATATTTTCCAGTTATCTCAACATAGTTCTGAATTTTGTGCAGGCAGCCTCTGTTTCAGATGTAATTAACTGCTTTCGTACAGGATAACAAAAGTTTGGACCTTTAGGTTTTCGATGGATTTTTGTATAGCATATTGAATGGTTACAACAATTTTCAAAAATTTTTAAATATAAACCCTAATTTTTAAAGTCAACAATTTTTTTCAGGTTCCACCCTTTCTTTATTTTTTTGTTGTCTCAGAATAAAGCTTAGGATTCGCAATTTAGATGTCGTCAAGGAGAACGTTTTTTTTTCAAGAAATAAACATTCGTCCATTATTCAGTTCCAGGCAAACTATAAGATGAGAAATTGTACTTTTTAATATCAATAAAGAATGTTTCAGTACAGTTTCGATAGGAATTTTTTTCCGTCCTTTTCAGCGATCAAAACCCATTCTTGGAAAATCTATTATTTGACCTAGAAAAATAAAAAACGAAATAGAATGGAGAATATTTAATTTCTCGAAAACAAAAAAACGCTATTTTGTCCCTAATAGCTTCGAAAGTAAGAATCCTAAGATTTACTTTAAGACCAAAAAAATTTTCTAAAAACGGTCTAGAATCAACAAAAAAATCAAACTTTTATTTATTTTAATAACTGGGGTTCAAATTTAAAAAATTTTCTAAAAGATTTGTAACTATTCGATAGACCATACAATAATCTATGGAGAACATGTAGCTCTACATTTTTGTTATCGAATACAAATGCTGTCAAGAACATCCGGAAAAGAGCCAGTCCACGTAAGATCCAAAAATGTCACCACCTCCCCTTCGATTTTGAGGGATTAGAAAACAATTACAACGTATTTAAAAAAGTTGCAAAGGATTTTGAGAGACTATAAAATATCTCAAGGTATTTGAAATAATTTGAGGGGATTGTATGGAATCTACGACGATTTCAAGAAATTTAAAAAGATTGGAACAGTTTGAAAAGATTTCATGGACTTCAAAGATATCAATGGATTTTTAAGGATTTGAAGAGATTATACAAAATTTTAAGGAATTTTATAGGATCTCAGGGAGTTTCAAAAGTTTCAAATAATATTAATGTTGTCGTTAGTCAGATTTAATTATTTTTCATTTTTAAATATGACGATGCAGTAGGGCATCCTTATAGAATAAGCATAAGGCAATATTTAAGAAATAAAAAGATTTGAAAAAATTTGTCATAATTTCTCTAGAATCGAGTCTTTTTTGTTATTTTTTGTAGGGCTTCTTTTTTTTCTTCTACCATCTATTCCGGCAATTTATAAATCTTCTAATATATAACAAAAAATTTTGTCTACTACATTTTCAATAGGGAGGTTTATTTCCATTCTCTTCACTATAAACAGTTTTTATGAAATAAATACTTGACCTTCTACAAAGAAGGTCAGAGAAGTATTTTTTTTTTAATGACCTTACTTTTTAATAGCTAGAAATATGAACAAAAAGACAACCGAAGACTCTCATTTTTTCTTCAAAAAGCTCTGTCCGTTAATTTTTACACTATAAAGAAACATTTTCTGATCAGCGAACGAAGTACCTTCGCGGATTGCAGCGGATGGTTTTATCACGAAGGAATGTGCGGGTAGCAGTAGCCGTTACTTAGCTCGCTTAATGGCAAACCTGAAGTTACAAGAGTGCCGTAAAAATGCGAATGCCGGCGGACGGGTCGGATGTTGTTCTCCACATACGTAGCTGCATCTTCGTTCAGGTGTAATCGTGTTGGTATCGCGCTCCATAACTGACCATACCTAGACCGACTGGTTACTGACCGAGACATTCGCCTCGCGACCGTGACCATGAGAGCATCCAACTCTCAACATCCCTGGCCTCCCAGGTCCAGAACACTTATCCTATCATCATTCTTCCTCCTATTTCTAGTATTTCCCGAATCTCGTGCGCGTGGTGTGTTTTTAACAGAAACTGGTGTCAAGGCTCTTGTGAGTGCCGATGAAAAAGAGCCTCTTGTGGATGTTCAAAGCGCAGGGAGTGAAGAGCTTCAAAACGAGAAGGTAGATAGCATTTTAAGTGAGAGAATCAAGACTGAAGCTAGTGATGTTCTGCCTGAGAAGAGTATCCCTGAAAAAAATAATGAGAAGCAGGATCTAGACGTAAAGGCAGATCCTGGTCTGGGAATTGGAGAGACAGGTAGTTCAGGAATTCGAAGGTTTGATTCAGATGTTGCTGCAGTTGAACCTGGCAGCGAAGCTCCACAGAAGGTTAAAGTTAACCCCAAAGGAATTCACATCGGTAGCGAAACGCACGTCGAAGTTTCGGAAGTGAAGGTCAATCTTCTACCTGAACGGGAAGATGGTCAAACAGGGATTGTTGAAAGTGATAAGGAATTGGGAGAAAACTTTAAAACAGCGAGAGCAGAAGATGTTCAACAAGGTGAGAAATCTGAAACGGTCTCCAAAAATAAGAAGGTGATCATCATCAACACAGATGGACTCGGTAAGTTTGAAACTCAAGAACAGGAAAGTGAATCTCAAACCCAATATCGCGATATTCCCAAATCAGAACCTTCAGTTCCATCCCCTAAGTCTGAAGTTAGTTATAACATAATAGAACTTCTTAAACAGCAAGCTGTGCTTCTTCAAGAGAAAATCAGAGATAAAACACTTTTTCAAAGTGTCAAAGAACCCACCTTAGTCATACCCGAAGTTCCCCTACTGACTGAAGAAGAAATCCTAAAATCTTTGAATTATATTTCTAATACAAAGAAACACCATGGTCTAAACATTGAACCCCTTACTCACAATTTGCTAAGCGACAAGCAACTGGAAATCATTCAGTGTTCCGCAGCGATAATCGCAGAGCAACAAAGACAGCCCTTCATTTCAAGCATGTATGACTGCGTTCGCAACTTGAGCGTCATGAACTGTATGAGAATCTTCATTTATCCAATCATAGCTGAAACCGTACCTCAACTAATTATACAAAATATTCCAGGACTTCCGATAGAAGTAAATGTTTCTGATTTCTTACCCAACAGAAATAAAACAAAGTCAGCCAGATCTGCATCTTTCTTAATTTATCCTTTGTTAAATGGTGAAGAAATTGTAAAGGGTATGCTAAAGGATGCTCTTGACACTCACAGGAGTTATGAAAATGTCCCATCCTACATTGATCCAATGAACGAAACCTTCGTAAAGATGTTATCACCTGGACAATTACAGATTTTGCAAATGGCTGAAAAACTTCTCCCAGTGCCTAGTCGTCAGGAATATGCCGACAGGATGTACTCCTGTGTCAAAAGGTTTGAGTACTACAGCTGTCTGAAATACTTTGCATGGCCAATGATGAAAAAGTACTACCCAGCCCTCTCGAATTTTCCAGAATATCTTATAGTCTATCCTGCCTATAGTCCATACCCCATTGTACCTTTCCCTCTCGAACCAGGACAGCTCCCAGAAGTAATCGAAGCTGATCCCATAGGCAGACCTCAACCTGATACACTAATCCTTCGCATTCACAGGGAAGGAATAAACCCCGGTAGAGGACAACCCGGATATTTGGTGCCTTTAAATCTATCAACAGCTAACGCAAGCGAAAGTGATAATAAGGGTAAACCTCTGATTACCTTAGAACAGATGATCAAAACACTACCTTTCCCAGAAAGGGCACCCTATGTTCCGGTTAAATCTCCTTCAGCGATCCCAATCCCACAGGATCAACTGAATGCTCTTCTAGCAGCCAAACAAGTTCTCCCTCCACAATTACAAACTGAATTTGCAGCCCAGTCTCTAAAGTGTGTTCGCGAAGTTGATTATTACGCTTGCATGAGGTATTACACATGGCCAATACTAAGGCAAGCTCAGCCAACATTGCCTCCATTCCCAAATTTGTTAGAACTATTTCAACTACCGGACTTCTCACAGTTCTTTCAAATTCCAGACTTTTCAGGGCTATTTCAACTACCCGATTTTTCAGGATTCGTTCCCCCATCTTTTCCAACGTTATCTTTTTTTCCTGGAATATCACTAATACCAAACATACCACAAAAACCAGAAGCGCCATCCATGCCGACAATACCAACAATACCAGGAGCGCCATCTATTCCGACAATACCGACGATACCAGAAGCACCAACAATACCAGAAGTACCGACCATACCAGGGGCACCGTCCCTTCCAGGAGCACCAGCCATTTCAGGAGCACAAACTATACCGGGAGCATCGGGCATACCAGGAGCACCAACTATGCCGGAAGCACCAACCATACCAGGTGCGCCGACAATTCCAGGCGCACCAACTATACCAGGAATACCAACCATACCAGGAGCACCGTCCTTTCCAGGAGCACCAATGATACCAGGAGCGCCGACCATACCAGGAGCACCAACCATACCAGGATCACCCACTGTACCGGGAGTACCTATCATACCAGGTGTACCAACTGAAACAGTAATACCAGTTATACCAGCCATACCAGTAGCACCGTCCTTTCCAGGAGCCCCAGCCAGTCCAGGAGCACCAACTATACCGGGGGCATCGAGCATACCAGGAGCACCAACTATACCAGGAGCACCAAATATGCCGGGAGCACCAAATATGCCGGAAGCACCAACCACACCAGGTGCACCGTCCTTTCCAGGAGCAACAAATATGCCGGGAACACCAACCATACCAGGAGCACCGTCCTTTCCAGGAGCACCGTCCTTTCCAGGAGCACCATCCTTTCCAGGAGCACCATCCTTTCCAGGAGCACCAGCCATACCAGGAGCACCAATGATACCAGGAGCGTCGACCATACCAGGAGCACCCACTACACCGGGAGTACCTACCATACCAGGTGTACCAATTGAAACAGTAATACCAATTATACCAGCCATACCAGTAAATCCAACAATACCAGCTGAACAGGCAATACCAGTCAAACCAAATAGTACTGAAATACCTCCAACACTAATAATTCGCTTTTCTCAGAGAAGTGAAACAGGCTCTTCTGCAGGCTTTACCGAAGAAGGGAGACATGTTCCAGTGGTAGGAGAATCAATCGAATCAAATCCAAAAGAAGAAACCAAAAAGCCAGAAGTTTTTATATCTCGGGAACTGCCGGAATTGCCCCAGATTCAAATTTCTCCTCGAAGAAGCGAAATCGCATCAAACGTTCCTGTAATATCCATCACCGGAAACGAATTTGTACCTATTTTGTCTGAAAAACCAGAGAGCGTGATTTTCACCATACTGAGACTCTATCAAATATCAGACCCTGGCTTGGTGAACACCCTCGCTGTTTCCTTTTTCAACTCATCAACTCCCGAATACTCCAATTTCTTGAACTTGCACCAAGAAAATACAATTTTGCTCGCAAAGAGCATGCTTCCCGAATCAGCACGTATGTCTTTTTCTGAGCAAATGATCTCCTGCGCGCGTGATAAGAACTTCTTAACATGCTCTAGAGAATTCATGTTCCCCACGCTGTCAGAGTACTTCCCGAATTTACCAAGTTTCCCAAACTTTGCATCTCCAGAGGAAGCTAAAGATCCTACAAAACTAAACTCAACAGAGAATGATTTGATAACTCCGCAGATTTCGGAGACAAATGTCAAGACTGACAAACATGGAGAAGCAACTCTTACTATAACAGACACGAGATTTATACCCATTTTTTCAGAACATCCAGAAGGCGTCGTTATGAACATTTTAAGAGCTCTTCAACTATCGAATCCGAATTTTGCACCTGGATTTTTAAAAACAAAAGACATTATCCGCAATTTGGAAATTCACAATTTCTCAGAAGAGCAGATTATGATTATTGAAATCGGCGAAAGTCTTTTACCAGAAGAGCAGAGGGAAGATTTCATCAAGAGGATGATAGAGTGTTCAAGAAATAATGAATTCCTAGATTGTTCAAGAGACATTGCTTTTCCTAGTATTGCTCAATACTATCCAAACCTACCAAGTTTCCCAAACTTCGGACATCAAGCCATATTTAGTGGAAACCCACAAAGTTTACGAACCCCGATTGAAGATGGGTTTGAGAAACCAGAAATTGATGCCAGCTCATACTTCCAACAGATTGAGGACCATCTGCAGAATGAAATTGAAAACATACTCATCAGGACAGCATCAGTAAACGAGAGATCTAAATCCCAAAATGATCCTGTTGCTGAAACATCCTTGCAATTTGCACCTAGTTTCTTGTCTAAACAACAGAGGAATATAATGAGTCTCTCAGATAGTATCTTGCCTGAATCAGTTCGACCTGCTTATCATGCGAAAATGACAGAGTGTATGCATAGCAGCAGTTTTGTAGCTTGTATGCAAAACGTCGGATGGCCCCTCTTAAGGTTAAACCCACTTCTCCTACATCCACTCCCTCAATCAGTTCCAACTGGTCTCATTCCAGGACCTACTGTTTCTCTTGAACTTCTTGAACAGCAAAAACAGCCTTCACTACAAGAAATGTATCCTGATCTACCATTAAGACTTCAACACGGATTAGGTTTCTTAGGACACTCTGCCCCATCTCCACAAGGAAGCCCAACACAGGACATCACGTCGTCAGTAGGTGAACAGAATCTATAGATTTCGAAATTTGTATCTTAAACCACGGATCAGAAAGCTCAGTCAGTGAAGATGATCATTAATATGAATTTTTCATTTTCCAGGTAGGCAGATATCTGCACCAGAGATACCAGCCTACTCAGGACAGCCATTTGTCCCTTTCGTAGATCTTTCTAAGGAACGAGTAGATCCCAAGAAAGAGCAAGAAGACATCAAACCTGAATCCGAGATGAAAAATAATCACAGCAGAAGGAAAAGAAGCTCGACGGACCTTCTAGACTCCTACCCTGATAATTACCATGACGAAAACAAAGGATCAGTTCGCAAAAATCTCTCGAAAATAACTTTCCCCAACATGACTGAGTCCGAGTTACTCCAGCTTTTGATTCACCTGAAAAACTCCAAAGTTGATGAGCTCAAGAATACACAACAATCAAAGAAGTATTTCATCGACAATCTTGATCCTGAAGTAAAAAGTACGCTCACCACGGACCAGGTACAAATTCTAAAACTTTTTGAAGATCTAAATCCCGACAATTCACGAGGTCTCATGTCTCAACTCTGGCAGTGCATTAGAGGTCTCAGTATTATCAGATGTGCAGGCGTATTCATCTGGCCGATGATCACCAGTAACCTACCATCCTTTGGACCATTTTCAAGCAGATCTCCAGCTTCTGGAGTTGAAGAATTTTTCGGAATGCCTCCTAATGATTTCGAGAAGGAACTTATGGTGAAGAAACAAGAGTTTGAAGATGTACTCCTCACTTGGTACAAGAACCTCATAGAACAGAAATTCGAGACGAACCTCGGATACCTGAGGGTCAAGGGTCACGGAAATGGTGAATTAGGTATCAGTCTCGTTGGCTTTCGTGAAGGCAGAGCTAAAATTATCAAGGACAACAAAAGTCTCCCCAGCATCTTGACGATCATCAGTGAAATCATGGAGGACGTCCTGGAACCAAAGCCAAAACAGGATAAAAATAAAAAGGATCCGAAGAAAGGCAAGAGCATTACATTCGAGGATGGCAATTATCAATCCCTCCGAGACTCGCAAGAGGATTCGAAAATTGAAAGATCCCTGAAGGACGATCGCATTCTTGCTTCCTTGTTGGAAAAGTTGAGGACCAATGATTCTGACACGAAGAATGAATATGGACAGTACTTTAGTATTGAAGATGCTTACAAGACTTTTGAGCTCCTTTTCGGAACAAAGTTTACAAGCGAAATTGGTAGCAGGCTCAAATCATTCAGCGAGGATCACTTCCGATCCTTCATCAATAGGAACATTGCAGAAGAGGAACCAGATGACGAACTGACGATAGTTCCCCTCGAAGCCCAGGAGAAAATGCTTGAAGAAAAATTGAAAATCATCCCTCTCCTGACGCCACATGCTTACTACAATTTGGACAACGAATTGGGAAAATCGAAAGATGTGAAAAAAGAGCTGGAAAAGGAACAATCTTTAAAAAATCTAAGGGACCAGGAAAAGTCGAAAACTGGATTTAATTTAACTCGGAAGAAAAAACACCGAACCGAACTGTCTATACAGCTTCCTCAATTGAATGATCTTGTCCTTAGTAGGAAAATAACCAGTAGTATTGTCCACATGGGTAGAGGTCTTAAGAATAAGATGATGCAGATGATGCCCGGAATCGGGGTGGTAATTTCGTTTCTGCTGCAGATGACCCTGGCTCATGCTAGAACTGCTGCATCAATGGCTGGGGTGATGAGTAACATGGCTCTTGGGATGGGCATGTTTAGCATGGTTCGTGATGCCCTTTTTGGTCAACCAAATCACCCAAAAGTTAAATATGTGTATGACACTGAATCGGCTCATCCGGGAGTTTCTTGGCCCAAATAACCTAGTTATTGGAAGTAGGAATCTACAGACTGATCATATTAGTGTGGGTAGGGTATCCTATATTTAAGAGCAGGATATACTTTCACCTTGTTTCATATAGGATAGGATTAAAATTTAAGATATGATATTTAGTGTGTAGATTGATTGTTCCATCATTTCATTTAACACTTTACAAGTTTCGAAAAACAGGCTGAGTGTCTTCACTTTAACTGCATTGAAATGTTGATTTCATTTCACGGGATTACGGTGGGGCTTGCGATTGTTATAACGACTGGAATTTGAATGCTATGATTATGATTTATAGACTTGATTCCTAGGATTATTTCTAGTATTATTCGTTAATTGTATCTCAAACTAGTTTTATCTCGAATACTTAATTAGCTTTTTAAGTTCTTTGCTTGTATCTTCTTTAAAAGACTGTCTATTTGTGATGTAATTGAAGATGTATAAAAAATAAACAAGACCTTCGAAATTATTCTATTACCATATTTGTCGTATTGGAACTGATAAAGATTATAAGATCATTTATGGAATAAAAGAGAAGACAATTGAGTGGTCTGTGGTGATAAAAATACACTCCACTTGCGGTCAAGGTTATGGCTGAATTCTTGCTGGTTCATTATCTTCGTTTATTTACTCCTGGATGGCGGCGTCACGCAATCAGACATCTCTTAATTTAAAGGGCGACGGTAGTCAGCACGCGATTGGAAAGGCATTGACCTCTTGACTAAATTAGTTCTAAAAACAGAAATGAACTCGTACGTAAATCATTTCTTTCATGACACTTATTCAAAATCAATTTAATTAATAATATAAGACAAAATTAGGAACATATAAAAATATTAAAGATTGATTAATATGGTCTCTTGATGTCTTCAGATCCTGTCATTTATTTATTGGCGATCATATAATTATTATAATAATTTTAAGTATCTACACGATCCACGGATAATATCAGACCCCTAACCGGATGACCTATTAAAAATTAGCCTTGACTTTGAAAGATGATAGCGCCGTCAAGAATGTAAATAAAAAAAATATTTTTTAAACACTTTCAAAGCTTATTAAATTTTGTATTAAATCAATCATAGTTGAAGCATTTTGGAATTTTGAATATTGTATTATCACATGAGAGAGACAAAAATAAAACTCCGATTTTCAACTTAACTATACAAAATTCCTTAAAAATCGGAATTTTATTTTTCTCTTTCTCGCATGATACTTCGTTACACACAAGGCCAAATTACTTCATGTAGGGCTCATTTTAATTAGCATTTAATCAGATTTACAACAGTCTTCTAAAAGTATTTTTACCTATATTCCGGACGGCGCTATCACCCTTCAAAGTCAGGACTAATTTTTAATAGGTCACCCGGTTGGTTCCCGATACTATATCCATCGGTAGTGTAAATTCCCAAAGTACTAAAAAAAATTAATTAAGTAAGTAAGCAGTGTATTAAAGTTTTTAAGTACAATACATTATTATTGAAAACATTGACACCGTCTTTTAATTCATATAATCATAAATAATTTTACTTCATCATAAAATTTATTTCTAAATGTTTGTAAACATTATTAATAGAAGAGAAAATTCAAATTGTAAGTGATTCATCAATAAGGGTCTAAATATCTCAAGTGTGCTACTTTTAAATCGATAGTTCTATTTTTAATCAATGCATACAGTTTTCAATTCGTTTTTATATCAAAATAACTCCCCTAAAATAGTTTTGCAACAAAATTTTTTTTTCAAGGTAATAACAATCAAATTTCTTGATCATTTTTTTTTTTTTTAATTGATTACTCGCGAACAGTTAATCAAAATTCAATAATTAGGTAATGAAAATTTTTGTTACGAAGTATACTTCATGCTAAAAAATTGTTCGGTGATGAAAAACATTTTTTTATTGTTTAAATAATCGTTTGTCTTAAACAATTGAAAATTAATGAAACTTCTCCGCCTGTGAAAAAAGTCTTCCACGTTCCAATAGATTCTACAATCTCTTCCGAAAATTTTGGTGGAAAAAAAGTATGTATTTTGCAGTAGTTCCAAAGTTATTGATTTTTTTGTGACCGCGCTCCGACCACCAGCGCTGGTCGAGCACATTCAGACGCACGCGCCCTCAGTTATCGTGCGACTCGAAATACCCATATTATTTTCGTGATTTTCCATCATAAGGAGG
>JAABKJ010007745.1:0-11619 GCA_011634705.1 Andricus grossulariae
AAACTCACGGTTAATAACAACAAAACTAAATACACTATATTCAAGAAAGGTCGGATCAGTGCAAAACTCCTAGGTCTACTATATGATGGTAGCTCTTTGGAGTTTATTCCTTGTTTTGAATACTTGGGTACGATTTTTTTTAGAACAGGTGCTTTCAACTTAGCTGCACATGCAGCAGTTAGCAGAGCCAACTCAGCCTCAGCCTTGGCGTTCAATATTCTAACTAGAACTAAGTGCCCATCATGGTCTTCTATTATCAAAATTCATGACTCTATTATAAAGAGTTACTTATTGTATGCGGCCCACATTATTGGATTAAATTATCTAGATGTCTTGGAAAGAGCACAAGTCCGTTTTTTTTCAAAAATCTTCTGCGCTAACCCAGAAATACTCCCGACTTCGTCGTCAGATTGGAACTAGGTCTATCGTGTGTGTCATACCAAATTTTAAAAATGGCGCTGAGTTGGGCGGCAAAGATTTTCGATATGGAAGACTCGCGCTATCCTAAAATTTGTATACTAAAACTAGCCGAAACCGCAACCATAAAAAATGTTAAATATAACTGGCTAGGTCATCTTATTAGATCTTTGGAGGGAGCGGGCATAAGCCACAATCTCATGGATCTCAATGGTCCCAAACTTATAACTCAAATCGATATTATAACTGATAGATACCGTGATTTTTTCCATTCGCGGGATCTTTTAAGATTGGAGAACAGTAACTTTAGTCATAGATACACTAAAATTTTACACAATGATGCGCTTCCCCAACAATATCTCCTATTCAAAGCTCCTTTCCCTTTTAAGCGCATTTTCGCTTAATTAAGAACTTCCTCCAGGTTCATCATTAAGTTGACCTCTAAAGCTGGAACAACCTGTAATCGATCCACAACAAATTTGCCAATTATGTAATCTAAGAGAAAATGAAGATCCTTTACATATCCTCACCAAATGTCCAATCTACTCGCCAATTAGAAATCATTACTTGCGTAACATTGATATGATAACCGAAAACAATCCTCACTTCTTATTGTCAAATATAAACCCCAGAATGCTTCCCACGATACACAACTCTATAAGTACATGTTTAAAAATTAGAGCTTTCTCTCTATTCGAATAGTACACTGCCCGAACTCAACCAGCATGACCTAACAACCTATTGCACATACGATATTATAATTTTTCTTTTTTTTTTATATTTATCTTAATATTATTCATATTTCTAATAGTGGCCTTCCCTTGCCACATAAGCTTGTATTCTTTGACACAATAAATATACATACATACATGATGCATGCGTCGAAGAAAATGAGGAAAACAGTCAATGTCAAGATATAAGGGAAAGCGAAGAAATAGAAGATATTGAAACGATCAACGTCACCTTTATCAAAATTGAGAGGTTTCTTCAAAATTATAAAACGATCTGAACTATGGCGAAACAAACTGTAAATGTGCTGTGAAACGTGCAATATTACAATGTTGGCACCTAACATTGACGTCCGCGCTAGGTGGAATTCGACGCATGACATGATGTATCTCGCTCTCCGAATGCAACTTGCGATAAATTATTGTGCGATGGTAATTAAGGATTAAAAAACTTACGAATCACAGAATGCAAATGGGAGCTTTCGAAAGAAACTTATAAATATCTGCGGCACTTTAAACTGCTCACGAAGGTATTTAGTGGAGGAAAATAAGCTACATTGAACGCAGTAGTTCTCGACTTTAATATGCTTCTGGATAAATTAGAGGTCTCTATCAACACTCTCTACAGTAAGCCTGAACTAAACCCGACAGAAGACAATATGTTGATAGCTCTAGAAGCTGCGGACGCAAAATTGATGAAGCATTACAAAAAGACAAATTCGAGGTATTGCACTGTACTAATACTGGATCCAAGGCACAAAATTGAAACCTTCGAAAAAACTTCATGAGGTAAAGAAATGGAATCGAAATCGGTGGAAAAGTTCAAGAGAGTTTTCAAGAACGATTATTTTCAAATGGAACAGGAGAATCAGGTTCCAAATGACAGTGAATTTATTATCCATACGCTTTGTATAATATAAAAAAAATATTTTTTAAATATTTTTTTTCCAATTTTGTTTTGCTTTCTTATTTAATTATATCACAAATAATTCAAAAAAAAATTTTTAACACTATCAACAGAAGTTCAAGCCTAATTCTCAATATCATGAGTTCAAGAGCAATTGAAAAACGATTGCAATTTTATTTTTTAGTTGAATTTTTCTACTTTCCCGTTTATAATTTGTCCAATTATAACATGCATTCATCTGTTCATGACCGTTGCAATACCAAGAAAATTCTCACAGTTCAGAATGTAAAGATTTTGTTACTTTTAAATTATATTTAACGTTAATTAGAAAAGGATTATTTCGTTCAAACAGTTGAAAATGTAATCCATTGAAAAACATTTTTCCTATAAGGTAATCTAAATTTAATTTTTAAATAATTAGGATGTTGTTGGAGCAAGTCCCAGTCAAACTTCGGTACATCAAATAGCCTTAGAGGAAAGCGAGTTAATCGATGTAGATTCACTGTTTGAAGATAACCCTGATGGCGCATGTAGCTATGGATATTGGCAACGAGAACTGAATCTTCACTGTGCAGAGGGTCGTGCAGACAGAAATGCGAATGTTTTAGAATGGTGGAAAAGTCATCAAACGACATATACAAATCTTGCTAGAATGGCCCGGGACTATTTATCCATTCCTGCGACATCCGTTCCATCAGAGCGTTTATTCTCTAGAGGTTCCTCAACCATTAGGAAACACAGAAATCAATTGAGTGATGATTCGATTAGATTCTTAATGATAATGAAATCTTCGTCGAATTGTACTTTGGCATCTATAATTGAACGCCAGATGCGGGAGAAAATGTGATTTGTACTTTAAAACTTTTTAATTATGTATAGAAATTATAATATTTAATAAATGATTATATATTTGTTGAAAATAATGTTATCTTTCTAATCCAGTGTCTGTCATTTCGGAGGTTTTGCACCTTCAATTTAAATTGAAAAGCACAAAGGATCCTTAATAATGGTCACATAGGTTTCCACGGTGCTACTAGAAGGATGAAGATTTAAAAAATATTTGGCTTAACAAAATTTGTTTAATTTGACGTTTGAAAACTTTTTAGTAATGGGGTGCGTAAGAGCTCAAAAAAAGTTTTATTGTCGACTATGGGAGATTTTATTTGTATTTTCATTTTTATTTATCAAAAGTTTCTAAGGCTAAATTTAATATCAATAATATTGTACATTTGTTAATAAAATTCTCACGTAAACTAGAGAAATTTCAGTTTAAAACATCTTTGATACTGGGATAGCAAATAATTTTGTAAATCCTGTAAATTTAAGATGTCGAAAGATGTGATTTTCACGTTGTTTAAAAGCTTATAGATTCTTTAGCGAGATTTTTTGTCAAATTTTTTTTTGATCAAAAGGGCATGAATGCTAAAACAGTCCAAAAAATAAAAGCTAACAATTTTCAACTTTTAAACTCTAAAATAATAATCATTACAATCAGGTTTCTTATGTTTTCTATATCAAAGAGACAAAAAAAAAGATTTTGAAAAGTTGCACACATTTTTAGACGAAAGCGATATTGTAAACCCGATAAACGTGGCCGTTTATAAGACTGTAGGTTAAATTTTAATGATGTTTATCAAGTATGCCATAGTTAATACTCTTTATTTTGCTGCTGTTGTCAATCTTTTTACGCTAATTCATTGCATTTTTGCGAGACCTATAATTCCTGGAACACGATATTTAATTGACAAGTTGTTCAATCCATCTCATTTTACCACTTTTCATAGATTGTGCACGGATTGCGATAGTAATATCGGTACATTTACGCGTTCGGACAAAGCGAAAAAATGCAACATATGTAATATTGAAGTAAATGTGAAAAGTTCAGCTTACAAAGATTTTTTTGTTACTCTCGATCCCTCATCACATAATTCTTATTTACTGGAAGCGAATAAAGAATATTATAACTAAGTTACAAATGAAAGATTGCCCGAAGATGATGTAATTCGTGACATTTACAATGGTAAATTATATCGGCGTTTTTTCGAAGGTTTAGATCCCATTTACCGACGGAATCAAATGCAACATTAATAACGAAGAACAAAAAATTAAAGTTTTCACGTTAGTTTGTTGTGCCGATTCCTTTTGAAGAGCTCCAATGCAGGGTCTTGTGCAGTTCAATGGCAAATTTGGGTGCAATTGGTGCCTTTACAGTGGCCAGTGGGTTGTGAAAGAAGGTCAAGAAAAGTCTGCGTGTTACAAATATCCTTTAAGGGAAACAGTCGCGTGTAGCAGAAATGAGGAGGACACTCTTCAGCATATTATGCAAAGCACCGACAAAACACCGTATTACGGTTTTAAGGGCCCATCTCAATTAATCAATTTGAAACAATTTAACATAATGTATGGTTTTGTTTCTGAAATTGATGAAATAAATGCACTGTAAGAAATAACTGTAAGTTTCCCATACGATAGCATGTCTTTTCTTCCATACTTTTTAACATCCCATACAAGTATGGAGATTTTCCATTGGTGGCTTGAAGATTTGCCATACATTTGCAAGAGTTCCATACGCTGATATATTTTTTCTTTCGTGACTGAAAAATCTGTATTTGCTGCAAACTTTTTTTTTTTGGTTGGAAAATTCATCATTTTACTTAAAAATTCATCTCCTTGATTGAAAATTTGACTATTTTGTTGAAAATTCGTGTTCTTTTGTTGAAAATTCAAATACTTGCTTGAAAGTTCAAACAGTTTGTTGAATATTTATTTTTTTGGGTTGAAGGTTCATCTCTGTGGTTGAAAATTGAATTATTTGGTTGAAAATTCCGATTTTGTTTGCAACAAAATTAGTGTTTTTAATTAGAAACATACTTCTTGTATTATTAGTTGAGAAACAAATTGTTTTTCAGTTACAAACATGCCTTTTCTTTTTAAATAATCTTTAGGTTTCAGATATCCTCCTTTTTTATTTAAAATGCAACTGCATGTTTCAATTTGAACTTTTTTGTGGAAAATGCATATTTCCAAAGGGATAATTCTATTGTTGTACAGAAATTTTTTTTTTTTCACTTGAATGTCGAAAAACTTAGATAAATTTTTTCTTTCGTGACAGAAAAATCTGTATTTGCTGCAAATTCTTTTTTTTTGTTGGAAAATTCATCATTTTACTTAAAAATTCATCGCCTTGATTGAAAATTTGACTATTTTGTTGAAAATTCGTGTTATTTTTTTTTTAAATTTCAACTACTTGGTTGAAAGTATAAACAGTTTGTTGAATATTTTTTATTTGTTGGGTTGAAGGTTCATCTCTGTCGTTGAAAATTGAATTATTTGGTTACAAATTTAGTTGTTTTTTTGGAGTAAAATTAATGTTTTCAATTGGAAACATACTTTTCGTATTATTCGTTGAGAAACAATTTTTTTTCAGTTACAAACATGTCTTTTTTCAAAGTAATCTTTAGGTTTCAGATTTCCTTTTGAAATAAACAAAGGAGGAAATCTGAAACCTAAAGATGAACCGCCAGAGATGAACCTTCAACCCAAAAAAAATAAATATTCAACAAACTGTTTACACTTTCAACCAAGTATCTGAATTTTCAACAAAAGAACACGAATTTTCAACAAAATAGTCAAATTTTCAACCCAGGAGATGAATTTTTAAGTAAAATGATAGATTTTCCAACAAAAAAAAAAGAATTTGCAGCAAATACAGATTTTTCAGTCACAAAAGAAAAAATTTATCTAAGTTGTTCAACATTCCAGAAAAAAAAAAATTTCTGTACAACAGTAGAATTTTCCCTTTGGAAATATGCATTTTTCGCAACAAAAAGCTCAAATTGAAACATGCTGTTGCATTTTACATAAAAAAAGAGGAAATCTGAAACCGCATAGATATTTTAGCGGTGAAGTAAAATTCGGAAAAATCTTTGTATGGGAATTTTTTAATTTTTTTATTTACATGCTTTTTTCAGATTCATCATGACATTATTAACAATAATGGGGTAAAACAGAGAGAAGAAGACTGTATTTTTTGCCGATACAATTGAAGTCATTATTACAGAAGCACGTCGGAAGCTTCAACTACCCGAAAAACAGTATAGAGTAAGAAATTCAGACTTCCTTTTTCAATTTTAATTTTCTCTAAATGTTTTATTATAATTTTCAATATATTTTTCACACTTGATTTTTTTCAGATTGTTTTAGAAGCGAATGGGGCAATTATATACGAGGATCACTTTATTCCCCATTTTGCCGTTTTGACAGAACTAATGATTTTCAGCAATGACGAAGAATGGGTTTCGAAGGAAGACATGCGTGCAGGGCGAGGGGAATTCGTTTCTATTTCGGAAAATTAATATCAGCAGCCTAAAAGGGTTCTCGGTTTCCGGGAGGAGAGCTCCGATATATTTTCCTTGGCAAAAATTGCCTGATACAATAACGGAGACGTTGGAGATGAATGAAAAACTGTCAGATGCTCAGAAGAAGGACTTGAAACAAATTCTTGGCCTGCACATGGTTGGAACTTTGAAAGACTACAAGTGGACTACGGCGTGTGCTCCTGTGAAGCTCTTGTTATCTCAATATTCGGAGGCACTGATGATAACTGACGCTGATGGTGATCCACTGAGTGGCAGGTCTCAGGCCTTTAAAACCAGACTGTACGATCATGTTAGCTACAAGAAACCAGCCAGTGAGAAAACCCCAAAGAAGAGGAGGCAGTCTTTGGATCAAACCCTCGTCGTGGCATCTTTTTCTAGGAACGTAGACCACGATGAATATGGCTGCGTGGCGTTCCAAGACCCTCTTTCGGAAGGCGAAACCAAAGATTCTCAGGAGAGTAAACGTAAGGAACTGATTGAAATAAAGGACAGTGACGACGGCTACAAAATACGAAACCTAATAGACGAGACATACGCAATGCAAAGAAAAGATATCATTGACAGGAAGGGATTCACAAAGGAATTTCTTCTTATGTGGCCACATTTGGAATACGGTCGGCATTTCCTTGCTCATGCATCTGTTCTTTTTGGTAGAGTCGTCAAAGAAATTTGGGAGGACAAGATGTCATCCAAAGGTCCGGCCTTGTTTTCTGTCTTCGATGAACAGCGGAGGAATAATCCAGTGCGTAAGCAAAAAAAAGCTGCGGGAACAAAGATGAGGAAGGTTTCCCAGCGAGCAAAAACTAGTTCAGAAAACTTCGATCAAACACTCCTCATTTGGTAGCCTTGTTCGAACTCCTACCTCTCTATTTTCTCGAGGAATTGAACACCATGTTTTCGGTTCTTCCTGTGAGTACTTTTTGCATATAGTTATTAATGATGATTCTAGTATGGAAATGAATGCAGTTTTATAACTACATATTTTAACAGATTGCACTTTTTATAGGATACAGCCACAGACGATGAAGCTATGCTGATTGCAGAAAACACGGATAGACCCAATCTTATTGTGGAAGGTTAGTTTTCCATACACCTGAGATATTCAAGAATTTTTTCAGACATTTCTATCAATCGCACGGAATTTTTCTTATATTAAAATTTTATTTCTGTTTACAGGGAATTCTCTATTTGATTAAGCTGTGATCAGCATAAATTTTGCTGAGGGACAAGAGATAATCAGGCCTAGGAACATTCTGGAAGGATTTCTGTGCCTTTTCTTGTCCTACTACGTGTATGGCTACACGTATGGAGTTAATTTCAAGTCTTTAAAATTTATCCAACGGTAAGTTTACTACAAAAAATCATGACATCTTAGCTTAATCGTATGAATTTTTCTCGAATGTAAAATTAATTATTCTTTTTCAAACTGTTTCAGCGTTTCCCAAAAAACTAATCCCTCTTCAGGCCACAAGAAAGGGAAAAAAGCAAAAAGGAACCTTCACACTGTGAATGTGCAGGTTCAAAAGTTAATGGAAAAGATGGAGGAAAAGGAAGGAAATTAGAATTCCGGATTACTGCTGACCTGCGTTTTAATTGGTTTCAATTCACTTGACAATAAAGCCAACAGCGGACATCAAAATTCTCTACGAAACTCATGATATTACCTAACAATTCATTTACTCTATTCAACATTATAATTGTATCTGTACATTATTGTAAATATTTCTAGTCGGTCTAACATTCTTGTCGATTTGTTGCTCTTGAATAAACTCTACATTAAACTAAGCAACGTTTCTTATATTATAATAAGCGATTTTCCCATCCTATATATATATATATATATATATATATATTTCACATACACCAGCATGAAAAAATACCGATTCAATGTGGAAAAATTACTACCTGAATATTGTATATATTTTCCATACTTAAGAATGGAAAAATTCCAATTCGGCATGAGAAAATTACTATGTTGCGTATGGCAAATTTACCATACACAAGTATGGAAAAAGTACTAATTCAGTATAGGAAAATTACTAACTGCATATTATATATTTCCCATACATAGGTATTGAAAAAATGCCACTCCTGTATGACAAAATTACTGTGTTGCGTATAGCAAATTTATCATACACAAGTATGGAAAAAATACCACTCCTTGTATGGGTTAATAACTTCCAATACATGTATGGAAAATTGACCATGATTTTTCTTACAATGTACTTCAATATTCATTTTAGCTATTATCTGTTAGTCTATAAATTTATTATATTCCTATTTCTTCATCACAGTCAAGCTCGTCGGGTTAAAGATTCATTTACTTTTGTAGAAATATCATCCTCGTGAGTTAAAACTGCAACTCTGGTTAAAAATTAATCTTTTTTCGTTGAAAATGAACTTTTTTTTGAAAATTCACATCAGTTTTCATCATTGTGTGATGAACAAAATTCAAATATTTGGAAAATATGTGGATAAAATATTTTAATTTGATGCTTTGAAGTATAAGAATGTTCAGAAACAAGCATGAAAGAGTTTTTAAAATATTTGCATTTAATGTTTGAATGTAAGTAGGAAAGTTTTTTTTGCATTTGTTGAGCTGGAAAGAGCGTTGGATATGGTATATGATATGTAAGCTTTGGGAAGCCCTAAAAGTGTACGGAGTCAATGGATTGCTCCTTAAATCAATGTCTTTGTAAAGCTCTTCGCCTGACGTGATTGCTAGAGAGAATAATCAGCGACCTGGGTCGGAGCACTATTGTGAAATGAACAT
The DNA here is from genome assembly GCA_011634705.1 of Andricus grossulariae. Classification (NCBI taxonomy): domain Eukaryota; kingdom Metazoa; phylum Arthropoda; class Insecta; order Hymenoptera; family Cynipidae; genus Andricus; species Andricus grossulariae. The sequence goes on from JAABKJ010007745.1 coordinate 9,205, forward strand.
GTTGCTCTGATAAACAAGATGGGCATACTAGATCAATATAAAAGTCATACCCCCCTGCCCTTATACTTCTTCGTACACATCTATAAATTTCTTGATCCCTGACCGTAAAACGAGGCTAGAAGCGAGTCACTTTAACTGAACCTGAGAGGGATATATTTGGTTCAAAGGAGCAATGATTATGACAAATAATTATAATATTGTATCACACTTACGTTTAAAATAAATGAACTCCACCAATGTAAGGAGAGTAATGGCAGCGATAATCTTCATTTTTCTGTGAATATTCACTCATGCAGTGATCGGAAAACTAATTCTTTAAAAATTATGTGCAAGGCATTACTCAATGAACAACTACTATATATACTAACTTTTATCGATACTATTCAGTCAACATATTTATCTATTTCACAAAATAAATAAGAAGGAAGGAGAAAAATTATTTATCGCAGATTTCATAATCTTTCATATTTGCTATATTTATTACACGTGAAACATTCATTCGTGAGAATAAGAGTTAAAATAATTTCCCTTGACTTTTTCTGCCTCACGTTTAAAAATTCAAACACAGGTAAAAAATGTCCTATTTCTTAAATCATCCAAGGAGAATATCAAAATTTTCAGAAATGATTAAATTGCTGCAATTATCCTAAAAATTTGAAAAGTGATTTTTGTAAAAGAGTTCACCTTTTAAATTTTTGACCTTTTTTGGCAGATTGTTAATGATATGCACTACATTTCTTTTTATGTCAAATAAATTTTGGATACTAAGCTACATCTTGGTATAAAACAATTTTTATTTCAAGATTTTTTTCAAATATCAGCAAATAGTTGAATCGTCAACCAAAACAAATTATTTTCCAACCAAGCAATTGCATTATTAGAGACAAATGTTGAAATTTCTATCAAAAGAGAGTAATTTTCATATATCTTTGCAGCTATTTTAAATTTTTTCTAAAATTTAGAAAAATCTTTCAACGTTAACAAAATTACCTGCAAATCTTGCAGGTTTTTTTTCATCATTTTTAGAAATCTTTCAAAACTTTTCGAAATTTTTGAAAATTGATTTTTTGAAAAGATAACTTATCAAATTTTTTTTTCAATATCTTTAAATATTCGAGATTTTTCAAAATCTGTATAAATCCTTCGAAATTCTTTCAAATTCTAAACAATTATTTGAAATCCCTTGAACATTGAGATATCTCGCCAAATTCATTTAAATCATTCAACATACCCTAAACTCTCTCAAATTACGTATAACAAACATTCAGAGAAATATCATATTTTGTCAAAATGACGTTTCTGGACTCAAATAGAGTTTCTTCCCAAATTGAAGGCTGATGAAGGAACGGAATATCATTGGAAATAGTTTATTAAAGCTATGGTTGATTGTGGCCAAGGATTTTTTAGAATATTGATGCCTATATTTCTCAAAGGCTATCTATATGAATGAAATAATGACAATGGTATTGACTCAAATGTTCAACAAGACTTTGATGTACCAACCAAGAAAAGAATATTATATTCTGAGTGTGAAAATTGTTGCAAAAATAGTAAGTTGACTAGTATGCGCAGATTGATAATGTTGGGCATTTTGCCAAAACTAAACGAAACCTTATGAGAATACTGAGCTTTTATTTAATGTGATTAATCTTAACAATATTCTGTTCAAATATATGTCAGATTTCAAACTTTCACTCAAGATAAATGGCCAACAAGTTACCACATCAAGGTACCCCTGTCCCTACTGTTTTGCTACCCTATCTTGAAATATTCGTAATATCTTTCAAAATTTCATTCCAAATTTTGAAAACTTGAAAATCTTTTAAAATTAGATGTAGCATCTTGAAACTATAAAAAATTCTCACAAATCACTTACATCAGTTAAAATTATTAAAATCCCTTGGAATTTGTTGAACCTTGTATATTTTTATAAATCACTTTCAATGTCTTTAAATTTCTGAAATCCCTATAAATCTTTGAAAATATTGATTTTTTAGATAGCGGCTGTCTTATTTTTGCAAATCAATTAAGTGGTTTGGAAATACGTTTGGAGGCAAAGTAAAAAAATAGTTGCATTCGCGAGCAATTCAAGAAATCATTATTATTATATCATTAAGCCGTTTCCCTTGCGGGGTAGGCATGAATTCCTCGGTTGGAAAGTAGTGATTTGTGGATGGGTATATAGGTGTAGGGTAGATAGGTATATAGGTTTAAGGTATAAATATTTTAGATTGATCTAGAATTCACGTGTTACCTATTTAAATAACACGTTTATTCCACTAAACTGCTCCGTCACAGGCTGCTGATCAATCTCTCTGGCGATCACCCCACGTGGAGGGACTCACAAAATTGTTATGTGTGGTTCTCCACTTGGGCCCATTAGTATCCAAGGTCTTTGTTTCAGGCTTCATTCAC
>JAABKJ010007746.1:0-11619 GCA_011634705.1 Andricus grossulariae
CGCTAAACACCCTGATAAAGTTAAAGTTCAGTAGTTACAATTATTTATTGTAATACTGTCTTAAATACTTCAATATTGGTAAAATCAGATTCTTATTTTAATTTTTTTATCATTCTGTTCAAAAATATTCATACAAACTAAGCCTTTCTTATAATTTTTGAAACTTGTACTACCACCAACATTATTTAACATTTTGTATGTGGCTTTGACTTTGCACTATTCACTGAATAGGGTGGTCCAAATTTATACCTTGAAAGATTAGCCTTTCAATTTTTGATGATAGCCCCCCCCCCCTTCAATTTATTTGTTTTTTGGAAGAAGAAATTCCCTATATTTTTCTAATCGATCAAATAAAACCCGTGCCCTCGGATTTTTGAAATTAACATGGTATTTTAAATGGGAAAAGCACGGTTTTCAAAAAAATGAAGAAAGAAGTATCTGGATTGCTCATGGAATAGTTTCAACTCAACATTTTTTTAATTCACCCTCTCCCCTATTCTCTTATATTGTGCCCGAAAAATGTACCCAAATATGCAAAATAGTAGTTTTATTTCAGATTTTTACAAAGGACGGTATTTTTAAAAACATTTTCCACATTGATTATTTTTTTTTGATGGGTGATAAATATCCAAGTACTTTTTAACTAATTTCAAATTGTTATAGTAATAATTACTTCTTAACAAACAATTTTCCTCTGTAAATTGTGAAAAGTTATTATTTTTTGGGTTGAATGAAACAGTTTGTGAATTTCAAGAGTAGTATTTCTTGTTGAACATATCTAGTATTTATTGAAATAATTTTCAATTGCTTAGAGAATCTTTTTCCCCTGTTAACTTTGTAAAGTTACTATTTTCTAGAAAATGACGCCTTTTAATAATGTTAACAGTGCTATTTATCATGGAAGACAGTCTGCAATTATTTAAACAATTAATATTATATTATTATGCTAGAAATAACCTAATTTTGTAAACAATAATAATTTTTAGAACATTTTTTTCAGTTATGTTATGTATGTTTTTATCGGTTTCGTTGAGATAAGAAAATACTGATTAATAAGCCACATGGTGTAAAATATTAGAAAAAAATAAAATATACTCCAACTTTCTTATAAGACGGAACAAGTGATATTAATTTTAGTTCACGTTAGTAAATAGCACAATTTATTAAAAATAACTTCCAGAAAAAATTCTGTATACTGATTAATTTTATTGAAATATAAGATTTTATCCCAGCAGCTATCAGAAGCAAATAAGTAAATTAATAAGTTAATTTGAAATTTAATATCGTAATAAAATGTTCTTGAAACACATACGCTGAAAAAGTTTTAATTGAAAAAAATGTTTTTGAATCGAAGAAAAATATTTATTGACTCTCATTCAAAGAAAAGTTTCTTTGAGTCGAAGGAATTTCTTCAGTTTAAAGAAATAGCTTTTTGTTCCTATGCAAATTTTTCTTCAACTAAAAATGATTTTTTTTAAACTTTCAACAAATATTATTCTGTCATTCTAGAATTCTGAATTTTTCTGATGTTTTTCATTTTTGCCACTGAACCAGTTTGGTGAAATTCACAATTGAAAATTTAGTTCCAAATCATGAAATTGTCAACATTTTTTTGAAATAGGTCTAACTTGAAAATTTGCAATTGAAGATTCGTCAGTTTATAATATGTATTACTTAAAAAGATATTATTTTGAATATTTTTTTGTTGGTAATAGTTAAATGTGGAAGATTTACAATATTAAAAAATTTACATTTTTACAGACATATGGATCAAAATTTCTAAATTTAGATGGTTTTGAGGATCGAAAGGCAAGCGTTTCCGTTTCTAAATCTTTCAAAAGTCAAGACATTTTAAATTTCAATCGTCGGAATTACGAACTTTTTAATTGTAAAGCTTGAAACTTGCATAATTTTGAATTGTCATGAAATTGCAAAATTAAAAATTATTCAATTTTCAAGATTCATATTTTAAAGGTATATATTTTCAAACATTTTTTTTAAATAGTTGAGTTTGGAAGACATACAATTGAAATTTATTAAATTTCAACAATTTGTTATTTCAAATTCTTCCATTTTCAAGATTTAAATTGAAGATTTATTAATTTAAAATGTTTATAGTTTAAGGGGGCATTCAAATGTAAACGCATAAAAAAATCATATTTTCAATCACTTTTTCTCGGGAACTATTCTATATAATTGAATGAATGTTTTTTTTTCTCTTAAAGGTAATATCAGGGAGAGTGAAAAAAAAAATTTCTTGATGGTGAAAAATATTCATTTGTTTATTTATAAAATAAAATGCATGCATGCAAAAAAAGTTTCCTGTTGGCGCAGGTGATTTCTCAAAAATGATCTGGCGTATCGACTTCAAATTTTAACACCATATTCAGTACCATCATGGCTATCGTGCGAACCCTTAAGTTGTTGATATGTTGATTCTAATTTATAATTTCACCTGATTTATTGCGCAAAAAAAGTGTTTCTTTTTTCTCCTTTTCACAAGAAATGCCACCATTTTGTTAATTTCCGATAAAATAAAAAAGTGGAGTTTCGGACTTTAGGGGCGATTATACAGATTAATAAACTTGTTCGATTTTCTGTTTCGGATCACCAGGAGAGCCAAAATCACCTGCGCCTGTAGAAAACTTTTTTTGCCCACAAGCATTTTATTTTATAAATAAATATATTTTACCATTAGGCAAACAATTTTTTCACTATCCTTGATCATATCTTTAAGAGAAGAAAACATTTGCTCAATTATATATAATAGTTCCAGAGAAAAAATTGATTGAAAATATGTTTTTTTTATGCCTTCACATTGGAATGCCCCCTTAGAAGGATGTAATTTAGAAAGTTTTTTTGAAATATGTAGTTCAATTTTCAAAATTTCTCATAGAAATTTTTTCAGTTTTCAAGATTTGTAATAATGGTGAAATGAGTGAAGTGAAATATGGGAAATGAGGGGAAATTGGGAGAAGTAGGGGTCGTAAGGAAAATTTAGGGGAAGGAAAGTAAGGAAAATTAGGGTAGATGATGTAGGAGGAAGTGAGGGAAAATGAGGAGAGGGAAAGGATGGTAAGTGAAGGGAAATCCGAGGAAGAAAAGTAAGGAAAATTAGAGGACAAGAAGTAGAAAAAAATCGGGTAAAATAAAGAGGCGAGAAGCAGCGAGAATGTAGGGAAATATGGGGTGAAAGGATCGGATCTAGGTTGAAGTAAGTGGTGATTAGAGAAAATAGCGTTCGTGAGGGGAAATGAGGAAGAGAAATGTAAGGGAAATTAGGGGAGAGTGTGTAGGGAAAGTGAGGGAAAATGAGGAGAGGGAAAGTAGGGTAAGTGAAAGAAAATCAGAGAAGTGAAAGTAAGGGAAATCCGGGCAACTAGGAGGAGGGGAAGTAAAAAAAATTGGGTGACATAAAGAGTAGGGAAGTAGGAAGAATGTAGAAAATTCGGGAGGAGAAGAGTTGTGTGATGGGGTGCAGGAGAAGTTAGTGGTAAATAGGTATGATGAAGTAGGGAAAGTGGACGAAGTGAGCGTAAGTGAGGAGAAGTAGTGAAAATAGTTGAAAATGAAGTGGAGTATGGGATGGGAAGTGATGGCCGGGGAAGGGAAGTAGGGGAAGGGGAGTGTTTGCTGTGAAAGCGACGAGAGGGAGACGTAGAGAAGCAAGAATTTTGTCTGTGAGCATAGGGTGAAACGAGGAGAGGGAAAGTAGGAAAAATGTAGAGGAAGTAGCGGTGGGTAAGTTTAACAAATTTTTGTGATTAAGCTCAACTTTGCAGGTGCAAAATTGAATTGAATGAAATTTCATAGATTTGAAATGGAAAATGCTTCAATTGTGAACAGTAAAAATGACAGCTTTGAGTAAATGTTTGAAAATTCTTATAATTTCTAGGGTATTGGTCGGGTGGCCGACCGTCGATCCGTCGTACTCCATTCCCGGGAGGGGAAGTTGGAGTGGTGAGGGGCGTGAAGGGAGGGGAATCAAGTGTATGTTATGGAGGGGTCATGAGGGTAGGGGAATTAGAGGAAGGATGGAAAAGTGAAGGAAGGGGTAGTTGTGATAGAGGAGGGGAAGTAGAGGAAAGGAGGGAGAGTGGAGGTGTAAAAAGTTGGCAAAAAATATGTTTTTTTATCGTTGGCCCCTGATTGCAGATGCGTATTTGAAACTTGGTGATTGAAGTTGTAATGTGAGATATTTGAGTATTTGTCAGTTTCAGTTGGCCCCACCCCATAGGTTTGGTCGCCTCTCCCCTACACTGAAATTTGAAGATGAATGGTTTTCTTTTGATATGAAGCTCAGATTTAAAAATTCATATAGTAAAGAGCTCGACATTTATACACAGTGACGTTTGTTTGGACCCACCTCCGCATTCATCCCTTGAATTCACAGTGGCGTCACTCTGTCCCCAGTCTTTGATCCCCCCAATAATCAATATATTCTAACATAACTCTAATGGCCACCCCATTTGAATATACAGCCGAGAGCAGTGAAGCACCCCTTGGCTCTCCGCATCTCTCGGGCTCCAACAATACCAATCATCCGAAATATTCTCTCCTCTTCTTCCTCTTCTCCGATCTGCTCTTTCTCGCTCTTTCACTCTGTCTTTTACTCATACTGCCGCGCCGACTGGCAAGCCTCGAGAGTGGTATTAAAACTTTTCAGGGTGTCCTTCGTGCGGAGAAAACCCCTAAAATAAAATACTCGTGCCATCGATGTCCGGTCCTCTTTTACCCTGAGGTATGACAACAAGAGGGTAGATTTGTCATCGAGCCCCATAGTTGTTTCGCGCATCGATTACCAACTAAAGCAATGTTTTTCTGTCGTCCTAAAAAGTATATCAGTGTCAGTTTTACCAATGATTCTGAGGTAGAGGTTTAGGCTTCGGAACTTTACTGAAAAGCTAAAATGAGGGAAATTTAGGGGAAGAAAAGTAGGAAAATTAGGGGAGAGGATGTAGGGGAAATGATGCAAAATTAGGAGAGGAAAATTATGGTAAGTGAAGGGAAAACCGAGGAGTGGAAGTGAGGAAAATAATATAATATGAACTTTTAGGATTGATGAGAGATGTGTTTGAAGTGAAGTGTGCTAATTTTAAAATTATGACAGAGTGCAATCTTGTGCAATCTCATGAAATCCCACTCACTCTTGCAAACCCTTGTACTCCTATGCAATCCCATGCACTATTTTGCAATCACATGCACTTCTTTGCAATCCCCTGTCATTTTTACAATACCTCGCAAATACTTTATTAAAATATTTTATAAGAATTTCAGTATAGGTCTATCATGATTTTCCTATAATTGATTTCTTATGCATTTTTTGCAATTCTAGAAAAAACGTTATAAAAAATGACTATAAGCTTTCAAAAGGGTTTTCCAAATGGTTCAACTAATTTTAAATTTTATCGGGCTCGAAGAAATTAAAAAATATTTTCACGTATTGCAAGGAATTTCGAAACGTCTTGAGGGAGTGTAGATGATTTGAAAGATTTTCAAACATTTTCAAGGAATTAAGGGAATTCCAAAGGATTTCAAAAGATTAAAAAAATTTCAAGGAATTTCAAAGAATTTTGCTGGATGTTCGAAGATGTTAATACGTATCTAATGAACTTGAAAAATAAATTAAAATAAATTAAATTTGAAAGAATTTATAGCGATTTCAAACATTTCGAAGGATTTCAACGTATTTCAAGAAATTTCACAAGATTAAAGGATTTCAAAGATTTCTAGGAATTTAAACGTTTTTTTGTTTGTTTTTTTTAAGCCTTCAGGAATAAGTTTAATTTAATTTGAATCTCAGCCAATTTCCATGGGGTTTAAGTGATTTTTTCAGATTTCGTCAAACAAACTTCAGCATGTCGGGGTTTTGGCATAACTTCAGAAAACATCATACAAATTTTTTTTTATTCTGGGGGTCAGACCATTTTATTATATGTATTTGGGGTCGCTGAATCCGAATCCAATGTCCAAAATTCAAACCCAGACGTGCTGGCGTTTTTTAGACTACGAATTCGGATTCAGCGACCCCGAAAACATATAATAAACATGGTATGACCCCCAAACTAAAAAAAATTTTCATTAGGTTTTTTGAGTTTATGTCAGAACCCTAACGTGCTGGGGTTTTTGGACTTTGGATTCGAATTCAGCGACCTCAAAAACATATAGTCAACATGGTCTGACCTCCAGACCCAAAAAAAAGATTTTTTTGTGGCTCTGTTATCCAAGTCTTCTGGTGCACTTTTTAATTAAATTGTATTCGCTTTATATTATAATTCTGGGTTCAATCTAAACAATTGTTAGTAACATAGAATGCCACTGAAATCTTAATTATTGTTTTTAAATTCGAGGCTTCAAAATTGGAAATTTTTTTATTTAAGATAATTAGAATTCGACAGATTCAAAATTACAATCATGTAACATAAATAACAGCAATATAAATAAAAATTAAATTAATAATTTAATACTAAACTATTCTGAAGATGAGATTTCAAGAATTTAAAAGATTTGAAGAGTTTTTAAAGTGTTGCAAAGATTTCAGGCTACTTGAAAAGATTTCAATGAATTTTCAAGCGCTTAAAAAAATGTCGAAGGATTACAGAAGATTTGGAATGATTCAGGGTATTTTGAAGAATTTCAATGAGTTTTCGAAAAATTATAGCATTTTTAAAGAATTTCAAAAGAGTTTATTGATTTTTGAGCATTTAAACAAATTTGATCCGGTTTTAGAGAATTTTATAAAATTTCGTAAGATTTGGAAGGATTTTAAGGGACATATAAGGTTTAAGAATATTTTAAAATATTTTAAGCTACCATTAGGGTATTTTAATGAATTTTCTTAAGATTTCCGAGGATTTAATTGATTTTTGGGAATTTTAAACGCTCTCAATAAGGTATTTGAATGAATTCTTCAGAATCTCAAACGATTTCATAGGACTTTGAATATTTCAAGGAATTCCATGAATATCGAAGAATCTTATCAGATTTCATGAAAATTCATGAGATTTGAAGTGATTTTATAATATTTTAATAAAATTCCAAGAAATGTATTCACAATAACTGATAGATTTTTAAGTATTTCGAGGAGTTGGCTAGATTTTCAAAATTTCAAAGTATTTTCAATCATTAAAAAAAATGTTTAATAATTGTAAATATTTTAGGGTATTTTAAAGAATTCCAAGGAATTTACAAGAGATCAAAGGCTTTTAGAGATTTCAGGATTTTTTTAAAAGATGCCAAGAAATTTTCAAAATCTTCAAAAAACTTCAAGGGATTTCAAAAGACTTCGAAGAATTAGAAATATTTCGGGGTATTTTAAAGGATTCCAATGAATTTTTGAGGGATTAAAAAATATATCAAGAAATTTAAAGGAGTATCATCAGATTTCATGTAACTTTATAGGATTTCGAAGGAATTATATATATTTTTAATTACATTTTAAAGAATTGATTCACAAGATTTGAGGGATTTTAAAGGAATTAAGATTTTTTAAGTAATTTTGAAATTTTTTAAGGCGTTACCAAATATTAAAATTTTTCAAATGATCTCAGAGGATTTTAATAATTTTAGGACATTTCAAAAGATTTCAAGAAATTATGATAAATTTGACGGGATTTTACAGGTTATAGTGTATTTGGAAAGATTATAAGAAGTTTTTGAAATATTAAAAAAATGTCAAGGGATCTCAAAGAATTTTTTTTTGGATTTTCGAAGATGTCAATACATTTCTAATGAACTTGGAAAAATAAATTAAATTCAAGTTAAATTAGAAAGAATTCTTAGCGATTCCAAACATTTCGAAGGATTTCAAGGTATTTCAAGAAATTTTACAAGATTAAAGGATTTAAAAGATTTATAGGGATTTAAACGGAGGTTTTTTAAAGAAATTTCAGGAATGAGTTTAATTTGAATCCCAGCAAATTTTCATGGATTTTAAATAATTTCTTCAGATTTCATTAAAAATGTTATTGAATTTCGAAGATTTAAAAACATATCAGGAGGTTTTAAGGGATTCTAAGGGTTTTAAACCATTTTCGAGGATCTTCCATAGGTTTTAAGACTTTGAAAGGATTGTATTGGATTCCTATATATTTTAACTAATATTAAAAGATTTTATCGGTTTTCAAAAGATTAAAAATATTTTTATAGATTTATAGGATTTCCAAAGATTTCAAGGGATTTCTGGTCAACATTGGAAAATAAATTAAGTAAAGGAAATTTCAAGAGATTCCTTGCCATTCCAAAGACTTCATGAAATTTAACAAGATTCAAAGTTCGAAGAAAGGGATGTTCTAAAATAGCATAATTGCCATTTTTGCGAAAATAATATTATTGGTTTTAAAAAACAGATAAATTTTAATATACATATTGATGAAAAGTTTTTTTGATAATGCCATCTTTCAAGTTTTTTCTCAAGTTTTTTCAAGAATATAGAACTTTCTTTTTTTTAAATTCAGCATCTAAAAACCTATTTTATTTTTACTTCCTTTAATTAAAAATTGAAGTTTAAATCACCGTCTATTGTTGAAAGAAGTTTCCACTTTATTATCTCTGAACTTAATGACATTTTCCATTTAAACTTAGTTTTGTGTATCAATTCAGATATTCAATAGTTAGAATGAAATTTCGGTCCTCTTATTAAATTAAAATTTGTATAATATTTCCTTGAAAAACAGGAAAATGCCATTTTTAATTGCTACCGAAAGCCGATTTTTTTAGATCAAGCCTTTTTTACCTGCTTTTAGAAACTCACTATTTCGGGAGAAGGTTTTTATTTTCTTTTTTCAAACTGAATATTAAATTTTTTATCGCAATCCGCAGACGAACCAGATCCAATTTTTGGTCAGTGTTACTTTCAGCAGAAAGCAGCATTTGACGGTGTCCAGTTTTGAACATTCGAATAAATAAACTGTCTGGTTTTAAAAACAGTCTAAATTCAAATCGCCCAAAATGAAAATCGTTATTATTTAAAATTTTGGTTAAGGCTGTTTAGTTTAAGAGCATACATATTAAAGGGAAATCAAATGTAATATATACACTTACAAAAAAACAGGTTATCAAAAAACAAAAAAATGGTACTCATTTGGGAGCATCAAATTTCTGAATGAATATAAATTCAGTTTTTAAAACTTTGAAACTATTTAATTTTATGAGCCTCCAATTTAAAAAAAAAACATGAAATTAGAAAATACATGATTTTACAGGAAAGACCGAAAACGCCTTCAAAAATCAAAATTCTAAATAAAAAAGAAAAACGAAGTGCTTTTGATATAAATCAGTACTGAATTGAATCCTGAAAAGTTTGATTGGAAGAAATTATTAGGTTCTCAGAATAGTAAAAAAGTTTGATTAAAAAATATTATGTTTTGAGAAAATGGAGGAGAAAGTTTTGTTGCTTGAAGGGCATGTTTTCTCAAACTTGGACGCTGACAAAAAATTTAATTTATAATTCAAAAGAAAAATGATAATTCAATTTTATGATACCTAATTGCTATACAAAGACTGCTACACATTGAACTGCTATACAAAGAAGGTTTGATTACAAAATATGATTAAGTTTCGGGAAACTGGAGAGGACAATTTCTTTCGCTCGAGGCGCACGTTCAGACGTGATTAAAAAAAAAGTTTGGACGGTGGTAAGAAATTCAATTTGAAATTTAAAATAATGAGAATTAGTTTCTAATGTATTTAGTTGCTAAATCTATATCTGAAAGTTTTAATAAAAAATATGATTAGGTTTCGAGAAAATATGCTCTCGAGGCGCATGTTTGGACGTGACTTAACAAAAAATTTGAGCAGTAATCAAAAATCCAATTTAGAATTGAAAAAAAGTGATTTACTTATTGCTCAAAAGCTACAAAAAACTACAAAAACAGCAACAAAACTACAAAGAAATGAAAAAGTGCGATTATCCAAAAATTTCCGTCAGGATTTGTATTATAATTTTTGGATTTTTTGAAATAAGTACATCATTTCAAAAAATTAAGGTGTTACGCTCTTACGGCAGTCTACCCTTCAAGTACTGTATCCATTTTTTTTTGCTTGAAATTCCAAAAAATGCTTTTTTTTTTAATGCATGCGAGCCTTCAATAATTCGAGTCGAATCTTTCTAAAGTTTGAGTGGCTAATACGTGGGATGCTGAGGAAAGTGGCAAGGGTTGGGCGACTTTGGTTCTCCAGGATGGTTTTTGGTTTCGAGTGCACTCGATCCGAAAATAAGGATTTACATATTCATGCAAGGATTTCGTCGGAGGATCCGTGGAGAGTCGACGCGACGCGGCGTCGTCCTATCGGTCTGTATTTCTGTACTGGCTGCACGAAGAGATGCGAGGATAGTTCGTAATGGGATTTTCGAGATCCCGTTGGGAAGAAGACTCGTGATGTATTGACTTTCGCGCGATACGCGAACAACCAAGCGCATATTATATTAGATTAGAAAGTTTTTATTCCCGCTATAACATCCATATCAAACTCTCTCAAACTCAAACTATCACTCTCAGAACTTCTTCAAACTTCCTGCTCTTTCTTCACATTAGAGACTATTTATATCGATGGAGAATATTGGTCTCCTACCCTCCTACCCTCCTACCCTCCTTTCCTTCTATCCTCTAATAAATTATATACATCATTTAAATTAGAAGAGAAGGATTTCCCTTAAAATCTTCAAAGCTTAATCTCTTCCTTATTTTCTTCCATCGGTTCTGTCATCTCTGATTTCTCCTGCATGTTATTATATTTCCTCCGTTCCCGTATACCATCACTATTTTGCACCTCTCTGCTCTCATCTTTGCCTCTTCTACTACTATTCTTCCTTTTATTTTTTTATCTCTTTCCTATCCTTTCCTGTTATACATTCTCTTCTTACTCCCATCACTATTTCTTCCATTGCTCTGCCTTTTCTATTCTTCCTCTTTGCATTTTGAACCTGCTATCTGTAACCTCTTGTTAAACTTCCTCTCACTCTTCCCCATCCATTTTCATCTAGCCACGTTTCCATCTCTTTATTAATTTTTCATTTTATTTCTTTTCCCTTTTCTTCCTCCCTTTATTTCTTTATCTCTTTTACACCTATCCTAATTTTGAACATTTCTCTTAATTGAATAGGCATGGAAAGAAATTGTTGAAGAGCTAGAGGTAGGGGAGTATAAGGATTCGGAATAATTGTCTATAACAGGAATATTAGAGAGAGAAAATGTAATAACAATAAGATTAACAAAGAAGTAAATATAAGAAGAGCAAGGAGAGGGTATTGGTCAATATGAGAAAAAGAATTGTTCAAGAAAGAGGAAAAAATATCATAATTGGAGAGGGAAATGTAAATGAATAGATGGAAATACTAATTGCAGAAATAAAAACAGTTTTCAAAGGCACAAGCAAAACAAAGTTATTGGAGGAGGGGGTAGACGTAGATGGGATGAGTAATTTGAAGAGGAGAATAAGGAATTCATAAAGAAATTCAGAAAATTGAGAAAATTGAAAAGGAGTGAAAAAGACTATAGGAAAAACAAGAAGGTGTATACTGAGATATGTGCTAAAAAAAGAGGAGTAAAATAAAAGGATAGAAAAAGAGGCGGAGAAGGGTTGGTCTGAAGAAGAGAGTTGGAAGGTAGTTAATAGTGA
>JAABKJ010007747.1:0-11619 GCA_011634705.1 Andricus grossulariae
ATAATATTTTTATTTAAAATAACATTATTTAGTAATAACTTTTTGATTCTTAAAATTATAGAAAAACTATTTTTTGAGACATCTGCTTTTTGGCACGACAACTACCTTAAAGCTCAAATATTTTTTCACTGAATCTACACAAATTAAAAATATTTTTTAATGTGAAATTTAATTATCAATGATGGAATATTGAAGAGATAATATTCTCGATGATGGCAAAGGTTTTAAACATTTATTTTTTATATTTTTATATCGCTGTTAGTAGTTTACGAACGACCTCCATATATCCAATTTCAAAACATAAATTCTTCAATGACAGAAATTATAAAAAAATTATAAAATACTATTTAAAAATATAAAATTTCTTATTAAAAGATTGTTTCTTTAATAATTGTTTAATAATTGTTAATGTGAAAAATCCAATACAAATTTTTAACTGAACAATGTGATAAAGGAGCCGAAATTTTTGAGCTATGAAAAATCGTAAAATTCGAATGTGGAGGTGCTAGCTGAATGGGCCTAAAGTAGAACTGCTTTGTAAACAAATTATTTTGTGGTTGAAGATTTATCTTATTAGTTTACAATTAAACTATTTTATTGAAAATTCCACAATTTAGTTTAAAATTTCCTGCTTTCTTGGTTAAATAATCTTTCTTATCTGCAAATTTGTCTTTTTCGTTTAAAAATTGATTTTCTTTTGTTAAATTTGCAAATACTTGGTAGAAAACTCAATTGTTGGGTTAAAAGCTTATATATTTTCATGAAAATTCATCTTTTTTGCAGAAAATTAATTTTCTTGGTTGAAAATTCATATTTTTTGCTTGAAAATTCAACTATTTCTTTTCGTAGAAATTTGATATTTTTTGGTAGAAAATGCATCTGTTTGATTAGAAAATAATTTGTTTTGGTTGAGGGTTTCATCTATTTGGTTGAACAATTGATGTGAAACTAGTCCAAGTTTTATTTTAATGAATTTTATTTTATATTTTTTTCGTTTTTAAATTTTTATAACTAAATAGCTGAATTTTTAAACTGAAAAATATCAATTTCAGTAAAAAACGAATTTTCTACAAAGTAATTTAATTTTTAACCAAAAAAGAACGAATTTTCAATTAAAATTATGAATCTTCACAAAAAAAAATGTTTTTAAATAAATTAGTTCAACTTTTGGGCAAGTAGTGGAATTTTCAACCAAAAATATTAATTCTCAACTAAATATGTAATAGATGATATTTCAACATCAAAAGAATTTAATTAAAAATAAAAAACATTTGGATTTAACCAAAAAAAATTACTTTTCTACAAAAATGGTTGAATCATCAGCCAAAACTGATTTATTTTCATTAAATTAATTGCATTTTTAAACAAAAGAGATGAATTTTCAACCAAGAAGAATCATTTCTACCAAAAAAGATCAAATTTCGATTGAAATTTTGAGCCAAAAATACGATACGATATAAATACGATATTTCAATTACGCAGAAAATTCTCTGAAATTAGTAAGTGTACCCATTATTGAATAATATTTAAAGCAATTGTAGCACTTAAATACATTATTTATGAATTTGTCCTATTGGTTCAAAATTGACGACGAATTTGTTATATTTACAGCTTTTACTAGTGAAAAATAATAAAAAATGACGAAACTTAAACATAAATTCTTGCTCAATAACAATTTTTTGAAAATGTACAAAAAGGTGTTTTTTTATTGAGTTATATGCAAACATTGTAAAAAAAGTTGAATATGTCGAACCTGAAATTTATTCAGCTTGAAGCAAAGAAACATTTTATCATTTCGCTTTTTCGGAAAAAACTTTTGTCGTGATTTAGGATTTTTGGGATTCCATATTTTTTTGCGATTTTGGAACGTTATAAACACCACGAAAAAATGTTTCTCATGAATAAAGAATAATAGAATGTTTCTTTGGTTCAAGCTGAAGAAATTTCAGGTTCGAATCAATTAAAAAAACATGTTTTTGTACATTTTCAAAAAATTCTAAATAAGGCAAATTTTATTTTTGAATGTTAAAAATTTTGTATTGTAAATTTAAAGAAGAGAGTGTAGTTATAAATTTACATTGAAAGTATTAATTATAGTAAGGAAGAAATGACAAATCTTATAAAGAAATATTTATGAGAACGATCTTAAACATATTAAAATTGTGTAATAAACTAATTTTATTTTTTTTCGGACTTCGTTATATCACTGTGAATGGATTTCCAACGACCAAAGTATATCCAATTTTTAAAAATAAATTCTGGAATGGCAGAAATCATTGAAAAAACGTTGAAAATTATTTTAAAATATAAAATTTCTTATAAAAAGGTTGTTTGCTCTTTTCGACATGTAAAAATAAATGTTAAATCTTTCCCCTATTTTCCCCTTTTTCGTTAAAAATTACCCTAGTTTCCCCTTTTTGAGCTCCTTTTGCGCTGTGATCCCTGAGATATTGAAAGATTTTCACCGTTTTTTACGAAATTTTACTTATTTAAGGAATTAAGAACGATTTCCGCCGATTACAAATGATTTTAAGGGATTTGAAGAGATACCGAAGTATTGTTGCAAATTTTGAAGGTTTTCAGGGGATTTTAATGGTAATTCGAAGATCTGAAGGGATTTCAAAAGGTCTGGAAAGATTCCAAAGGATTTTAAAAGATTTAAAGGAGTTACGATGATAAAATCCCAGGGATTTTAAAGATCAAAATGAATTTTAAATTGATTTCAAAGATTTCAAAGTTTCTCGTAATATTTCGAAATCTTTCACGGAATTTCAAGGATTTTAAACAATTTTTAAAGATTTTATGGGATTTTAAAGATTTCAAACGATTTCAAAAGATTTAGGAAATTTTTAATTGGATCTCATTTTGGAAGAGATCTGAAGAACTGAACTTTCGATACAAGTTACAATTCTAATTTAATCCTAATGTTGTAGGGCTCTTTTTATTCTTTGTCAAATTCTCTACAAATCTCTTTTGTACGTTTTTATTTCAAACATTTATTTAGGAATTAAACCATTGGTAATTTTGTAAATAATATTTTTTTAAATATAAACGAACCAAAGAAATTTTGTAGAGAATCTTTCAAGGGATGAAATAAGCCCTGCAACATTAGGATTAAATAAGAATTGCAAGTTTTACCCACAGAAAAGGCAAAAAACATAAAATCCTAAATAAATATTGTTAAATACACAGTTTCAGCCTGGAATATTTTTTTCTGAAGCTCGCCCTCGGTTCTGTTACAAAATTAATTTTATTTAAAGATGGAAATGTTTTACTCGATTTTATAAACCATTTTTAATAATGCTCATTTTTGAACTTGAGATAACTTTAGTACATCCCTCGGTACATTCTTAAAGGACCAAATTTTCCAAAAAATTCATGGCATTTTTGTAAATTTGTTGTTAAATTAAAAATTGAGTTTGGCGAATTTAATTTAAAAATAAATTTATATTTTGTTTATTGGACTTTTAATATGGGAAATCTTATAATTAGTGAGGAATTTTTTGTATCAAAGGACTCTTGTTTTTTTGAAAATTGAAACCTTATGATTATGAAATATGAAATCAGAAACTAGTTTATTATACGAACATGGTTATAACAACACAAATTTATGGGTTGCGTTTAATTAGATACAAGTACTCGTGTAACTAATGCAGAAATAGTGCTCTGGGCTTTCTAAACTTAAACTATAAACGCTCAATATAGTGTTTTTAACAGAAATTATAATTTGTTTTCGATATTTCTTGCTATTGTAACTTTCACGTGTAAAGTTTCCTCGATTATTAAATATTGCAAAATGAAAAAAAAGGGGCAAGGAATTTAGGTCAGTTTAATCATTACAATTCTGGGAAATCCTTTTTTAATTCAAGCAGAAATTCTCTTTAATTCTATGCCACAGACTTATATTTTGTATAAAAGACGAAGAAAGAATTTCAATATATTTTTAGTCAGAAAATGCTTATTTAAATAATTTAAGAAATCTGCAGCCTATTTTCGTATTTAAATGAAAAAAACGCGCTGACTTTTTAAAAAATAAAATGACTTCCCATCCGTTTGAAAGCCGTGCCTCTGTAAATGTTTTATAATGAAAGTAACGGGCCATTTCTAGGTTTGCGTGATCGTTGGTCTATAGGGCTTGTATAATTTCTGGATAAAACTTGGAAGGCAGGAAGAGGAAAATTACTTTCTTTTTGTACATATAAAGAGACATTGCGTAAGATGGGAATGCCAGAGTTTTGTTGGGAGACATTTTATTCGTACGCATTATCCATTTCCGCGTAATGCATATAATCGCGATTCTTCTCTGGTCTGCTTATGGCACGATATCTTGCAGCGGCCTCTTCTCGTGTGAAATTATTGATAAGAACGTCACTGGGTCAATTTTTTTCACAAAGAGGCAATACCAGGATGAGTGGCTATTATAATTATACGATTAAAAATTGAATTATGAGCAGTGCTAATTGTTTTTAAATCAGAGACTTCAAACAAACTTAGAACAAAATTACTTAATAACATTTTTTTGTTGAATTAAACAAATATACCATATTCTATGGTTGAACCTATACAATTTTGGTTGATTCAACCAAATGGGTTTCTAAGTGTAGCGACAGGAAGAGGATGTATTTTGAAAATTTTTGTCAGAAACGATAAACCGATTTTATATGAATAGTTTGCAAAATTATTGTTCGTAGGGTATCATTTAAAATGAGTTTGAACATTTTTTAAATGGGAAACATTATTCGAGAATGTACAGCACATAGTCATAAAACCTGGAAAAGCGCTTCATCATTCGCAATTAGAGTGAAATTAAAATAGATTGTACAGTTTTTTTGAATCTTAAATGCCGCTCGTTTCCTGCGTACACTTTTAAGAGATCTAACAAATTTTTTTATGCGAAAAATATTATTGTTATCAAGTTTTTTTTTTAAATAAATTGTAAACAAATTGTAAACGTATGATTTAAGAACATGGCACGTTTCTTTTTTTACGAATATTTAACATTTTATCGATGTTTTTGTTTAACTTTATACTTTTGAAAAAATGTATTGAATTATTTATTACAGAAAATAACATATTCGACGTTATGATGACAAAATGCCTTCTGATTTCAGTGACCGGAAAGTTTGTCAAAAAACGGAAGTAAAGGAGGAAATGACCGTGAATCTTTTTTTAAAATTCAACAGTGAGTCTAAAAAAAGTAATTCTCGTATCATTTGAAACGAGTTTAAAAAATGTATTTATGACTGAGAAACATCAGTTGAGAATTTACGACATAACTTTGCAGTCATAAAAGTCGTAAGGCTGCTGATTCTTGGCTAGTCTCAATAATTAAAATAGATTATGGTGTTCAACGGTTGATTCATCTGGAATGCTACCTGAAATTTCAATGTAATAACATCCCCTATAATCACTATATTTGAGAATTTTTGTCAGCCCCCCTCCCCCTTTTTTTTGAAGCTGCGATTAATTTTTATGATAGAGAAACCTATGATATTCAAAAACGCGCGCCACAATCTATATTTGTATAGCTATGAGCATTAGGTATTAGGTATTGGAAACAGTTGTAAAAAAAGCTCAAGATCTAGAAAAATTACACCTTTCCTGTTGTTTGACTTTTTTTGTAGAACCAACCATTTTGGGGGCAAATTGTTATAAAAATTAAAAAATGCATCCAAATTCGAGTTGCACGTGTTTCTTTAATATCATTTAGGTTAAAGACTCAAGAAAACATAAGACATCTTTAAAAAACTATATTTTTATAGTCTACTATATTTTCTTAAGTATTTGTTACATAAATAATATTAACGAAACACGTGAGACTCGAAATTCGATCCATTTTTTTATTTTATTTTTAATTGTTTACCAAAACGAGTTGCACAACGGATTTGAAATTTAAATGAATAATGAGGGAAACTGATTTTTTTATTGTATTACCGTTGCACATGGCTTGAATAATGGTCCATTTTATTATTATTCCTTTTTATTTATTTATTATTAGAGCTGGAAAAGGGGCTATTTGTACCGAAATTTCGGCACATCACATTTCGATACCCCTAATAATAGAAAAGTCATAAAAATACCCTAACTTCCAGACCTAAAATTTTATGGCTTAGATAGTTCCGTTTAATGTTCAAAGATACAAAAAAAAGTTTCATTACCCTATGTGTTCCAGAACACTCACGTTTTCTACCCCTAAGATACTAAACAATCGAAAACAATTCCAAAAAATTCCCTAACATCCTGACCTTACATTTTATGGCTTAGAATGGTTCCATTTTATGTCCAAAGGTACCCAAAAAAGTTTTATTCCCCTATTTCTTCCGGAAGTCCCTCGTTTTCTACCCCTAACATACTAAAAAATTCAAAAAATTGCCCTAACTTCCAGACCTCAAAATTTATGGTTTTTATGCCTTTTATGGCGTTTAATTTATAATTGTTCAATTAAAAAGTGTTTGAAGCATTCATTTTTTACATGTAAAAGTGATGAAATTTCTACCAAAAGCGTTGAACATTCAAACAAATATTAGTTTTCAACCAGTAAGATGAATTTTCAAACAAGAAGATTAATTTTCTACTAAAAAGGACGCATTTTCAACAAAAAAGATAAATTTTTAACCAATTAGTTAAGTTTTCAACCAAGGAGTTTAATTTTCTACCAAAGAGATGCATTTTCAACAAATTAAATAATTTTTTAACCAATTAGGTAATGTTTGAAATTAAAAAGGATCAATTATTAACCAAAAATGGAATAATTAAATTTTAATTTAAAAAAATGAATTTTCAATTTGAAAAAAAAAACAATTTTCTACAAAACAGTTAAATTTTCAACAAAGTAATTAAATGTTCATTTAAAAAAAATTAATTATTGGCAAAGAAAGCTGTTAACTTTCAATCAAAGAATTGCATTTTCTACCTAAAAATATTACTTTTCAACAAAAAATGTAATAGGCGACATTTCAACCAAAAGCAATTTTTTTTTTTTTAATAAAACCAGTTGAATTTAACCAAAAAAAGGTGAATTTTCAACAAAATACTTGAATCCTCAACTAAAACAGATTAAATTTCAACCAACCAGTTGCATTTTTATACAAAAAAAATTATTTTATATAAAAAAAACGCGTTTTCAACATACTACATAAATTTCTAAACAAATAGTTAAATTTTTAACCATGAGAATTAGTTTTCTACCAATAAAGACGAATTTTTAACAAAATACATGCATTTTCAAGCAAATAGGAATTTTGAACTAAAAAAGATGACATGTTTACAAAAAGAGATTAAAAACCAAAAGGACGAATGTTCAACAAAATATGTAGTTGAATTTTCAACCAAAGAGAATTTTTTGCTCAAGAAAAATTTTCAATTGAAAAGGACAACTTTTTAGCAATATTGTTGTATTTTCAACAAAATATTTAAATTTTTAACCAACTGTGTAATACCATTTTTAACCAAAAATGTGAAGTCTTCACTTGAAATTTAATAGTAGACTTCTTGACCGAAAAGAATGCACTTCCAATTTGAATTTTGAATAAAGATTAAATAAATATTGCACTTCGTTTGTAATACTTTTAAAATGTAAGATTAGAAAGCTGGATTTTTTTCTTAGAAAATAACAGCTGACAAATAGCTTTTTGAAAATATTATTTATATTTATAATAATTAAACATTTTTAATTTGTTTTTAGTGATTCGCAGACTTAAAAATATCTTACCTAACAAAGAATTTAAGTAATTTATACACGGCCCCTGACCGATATTTTAGGATTAATGTTTAAAAACTCAGAATGAAATAAAAATAGGCTTTTAAAATTGTGCCTTCGCTCAGAGTAATTTTATCATTGTTGTCCAGAGGTGGAACGTGATATACTGATATAGGGATGGGCTCACAATTAGCTTTAGCACTAGGCAAATAACAAATATGGCGCGCCGTGCACAGCTGATAAGAGAATGTGGAATTCAATCTTTTGTTAAACATTAGCACATTCAAGTTTCAACTCGTGAGTAGATTCTCTTTTTTTCTGTGTTTTTTTTTCTTTTTTCTTTTTGCCGACGAGTCTCAATTCTCAAGGTATGCGATAATAAATTACGACCAGGCAAAAATATATAGTACAGTCGACCCTGAGCCGAAAGATGCTTGTTATTATCAACGCTTTGTCGTTGCAGTCTTATAGTCTTACACTCGTCGATATGTCTTTTTTTATTCCTCTTCTTTTGAATGGTGTCGTTTATCGGTACTTGCGAAATCAAACCGAGCGCAATTAAGACCTTTTGTTTCACTCAAAAATGCATACAGTGCTGTTTGATTACCACTGATTTTTTTTAATTACTTTATGAACAGGTAGTTTGAATCTTAATTGAGAAATTTAAGTACCGATTTTAGAGGCGAAGAAGGTCCTATTAAATCACCAAAAAGGAAAAGTGCATTTTTTTAGAAAACTATACTTTAGTTTATTTAGTCTCTTTTTTATATAGGATTTATTTCCTAATCAAAATATTACAACAAAAATAATATGCTTTAAAATATAGTGAAGCTTTCATCATTTCAGGATTTTAATTCAAAAACCTAAAATGTGAAAACATTCAGATTTAGACATTTTTGTATATGCAATATACCAAATTGAAAAGTTTTCAATAATTGGAAATTCAAATGATCATGGAATGAATAATATGTGCTTGAAGTTCTGAACGTTCAAATGAACGAAATTTTTTACTGATGACTTTGTAAACCAGAAAAAGTGCTAAAATGTTTGTTCATTTATATTGGAAATAATTTATTATTGAAACAGAATTATAATGCATATTTTATATTGCAGTTGGATCAATATTTATGGGAAAAATATTAGTCTCATTTCAACTTTCGGAACATCAGATACATGAAAATAACTTCAAATTAGAACAGAATCCAAGTTTTTGTCAAAATTGAGATTTTTGAAGCTTCCGCATTCAAATGTTGAGGCTTTAAGGATTTTGAAAGGTTCCAAGATAAGAAACAATTTTGTTTTTTAAATGTTCAGCTTAAAATTGCCTAAAATTATATAATTTTAAAAATTGACAAATTCGTTCACTCATTCCTCAATTTACAGCATTGAAACATTTTAAACTATACAATTTATAAAAGTTAAAAAATTTTTATTTTGCAGTTTAACCGTATTTAATTTCAAATTGTCCAATTTAAAATGTGGCAAAATCTTCCATATTATTATAAGTACATTATTAAGCGCAGGCCTCACAGTCCCTATGGGATAAAATATAGGGATCAAAGTCACCTTTTGTCCAAATTCAACCAAATCAATCAAAGTTGACCAAAGTAAAATTTTCTCTCACGCTTGTAGGGTACTTTTTTCACCCTCAAAGGGCAATAAATTCAGGCTAAATTCATAAGACTGCAAAACATTCAATTTAAGCTCAAAATAATTGGAAAAAATTAAAAATTAAAAAAAAATCCATTGATTTCCGTAAAACTAGAACGAATTTAGAGGAATTTAAGGTACACGAGAAGAATTCGATAAATTTCATAATGATTCAAGGTGATTTTAAAAAAGAATCCTAATAGGTTGAAAACAATTTAAAGACATACAAAAACTTCATTGAATTCAGTAACTTTGAAATGAGTTTAAAACAATTCAATTGAATTTAAAAGAATTTGATGAAATGCCTAAGAATTCAATGTGAGATTGAAAGAATTCAAGAGAATTCCAAAGAATTAAAAATAATGCACGGTAAATTATTACGAATTCAGGGTGAATACCAACAAAAAAACTTCAAATCTGATCGAATCATTGAAACCCTACTAATTTATAATTATAAAAGAATTCGAATGAATTGGAAATAATTTTAAAAATAGAAAAAATTCCATTTATTTAAGTAAAATTTGAGTGGATTTAGAGGAATTTAAGGGAAATCAGAAGAATTCGATGAAATTGATAAAAAATCAAGTTTCATTAGAAAGCAATCAAGAGAATGGAAAACAATTTTAAAATATGAAAAAATTCATGGCATTGAGTTAGTTTGCAATGAGTTAAGAAAAATTAAAGAGAATTCAAAAGAATTGGATTAAATGCCTAAGAATTAAAGGTGAGTTTTAAAGACTTTAAGATGAATTGAATAAAAACTGTTTGAAAATCCATTGAATTGAGTAGAGTTGAGTGAATTTAGAAGAATTACAAATAATTCAGGATAAAATAATAAGAATTCGGGGCGAATTCTAAATGAATTGCAAAAATTATTTGAAAATCTCTTTAAATATTTGAAACCCTACTAATTTCTAACCAAAAAAGTGACTAATGACTACAAAATAATTCAAAAGAATACAAATGCATAGAAAATAATTCTTAAAATCCCTTAAAATTATCCCTGGAAATATTTCAAAGCCTTTGATCATTTTATCGATTGAATTAAAAAAAAATCAAAAGAATTCCGAAGAAAAACTCTTCCAATCATTGAAACCTTAATATTCCACAGAAACAGGGCTCGGAACTGGTCAAGCTTCAAAAAATAGTAAAATAGTAACCATACTTCTCTCAAAAAAGTAACCGTAAAGTAAAAATAATTTGACAAATAAGTCACCAAAAAGACTGATTTTCTACCAAAAAAGAAAAGGTTTACACTAGAATTATGAATATTCAACAAAAAAATGAATGTTTAAAAGAGTAGTTCAACTTTCAACAAAATGGCTGAATTTTTTGGACTAAAAAAAATGAATTCTTAACGTGAAATGAAATAGCTAATATAATAACCAAAAAGATTTTTATCTAATATAAAAAAACAGTAGAATTCATTTAATAAATATGACCTTTTAACAAAATAGGTTCTTTTTCAAGCAAATATTAGAGTTTTTAGGCCAGAAAATCCAATTTTTACATAACAGTTAAATTTTTAGCCAGCAAATATGGATTTTCTACAAAAAAGTTATCATTCAACCAAATAGTTGAGTTTTCTACCAAAAAAGGGGAATTTTGACCCCAAAAATACGACTGTATTTTCAATCAAAATAGTGATTTTCAATCAAAAAGATTAATTTTCTACCATAAAAGATGAATTTTCAACTAAACTGATGAATCTTCAACAGAAAAATGAACTTTTAACCAAAATTGTTCAACTTTTAACCGAATTTTTAACCAAAGAAGATAAATTCTCACCGAAAAATATTATACATAGTTCAATATTTGAACAACAAAAAAACTTTGATTTTAAATAAAGAACTAGCAATTTTAGCTAAATTGCAATTTTTATCAGGATTCATAATAATTCCATTGATAGTCCTTTTTATACATTTCACAGAAAAACTAATGATTATTTTATTGTTATTTTCTAATTTCTCCGTCTCTAAAGTGCCAAATTTACTGTAAAAATTTGAATTTTTACATTTTTCACAATATTCCCTAAAAATTTCATTGATCCAAAATTCATTTCGTCATTTCCGGCAAAAAATGTAACCAAAAGGACCTTTTCATAAAATAAGTAACTTTTTAGTAACCGCGGATCAATGAAGTAACTAAGTTACTAAAAAATAACCCGTTCCGAGTCCTGCACTGAAATATTACTAAATCTCGTGAAATTCTATGAGATCTGGCGATATTTCCTGAGATCATGGAAAATTTATTAAAATACATTGAGATCA
>JAABKJ010007748.1:0-11619 GCA_011634705.1 Andricus grossulariae
AATTAAAGGTCAAAGCATCAACAACTGTAATTTGGTGATTGTGAATTCTCTTTTGTTAAAGCTCCTTCGGCTTTAATTAAAACATTCTCATGACGTAGATCAAATGTATATTACATTTAATTTTGTACCTCAACCTGGGAATTATTATTCAGATATTGCAAAATAAGGTAAAAATTTTATTTATCATGATTACTTCAATATTTGTTCCTTATTTTTCTTTAAATTTTATTTTCCGCTACCTTGAAATATCATTTCAGTAAATGTATATTATTAGAATTGATATTATCCATAGGTATTGAAACATACGCATTTACATTTTCTTGTTTTTATAATTAAGAAAAATGCGCATCCTATAAAAAAAACAATTTTGTTATTTAACATTTTATTGCAACTTTTGTCGTTTTTCGAATGGAAAATTTATTTATGATGCCATTTTTTACGATTATAGCAAAAACTACGCGTCCTATCAAAAAAAATTTCGTAACAAATTTATAGATCTTTTTTGTGTGTACAACTTTTTTCGTTAAATTTTTTTCTTAACTTGTGTAGTTTTTTAAAATATTTAGTTTTTTCATTGTTATTGTTATTTTTCACCAATGGAAAAAACTACACATCCTATCAAAAAATGATTAGAAATAAATTTTTAGATCTTTTTTGGATGCAATAACAATAGCAATAGCAGCATTTTGTGGTGGTATCCGAATTTGATCGTTGAATTCTTGTTTTATTTTCAGGAATGTTATACATTGTTAAATTATGGTGTAATATCAACCAAAAATTAAGAGGCAGTATCCTTCTGAAAAGATTTTTGATTGAATGTCGAAGAAATTATGTTTTACCTGAAAAAATATTGTTTTGGGATAACAAATTTTGATATTTTGCTTTTCAGAGTAATTTTTGCAATAGGCAATTTGAATGATCAACAAACCTGATATAATTTGCATTAATGCTGATAAGGGCAACATTACAGTTCATATGAAGAAATCAAATTATATTAGGGATATGGAGGATTTACTTTCCAATCGTGATAACTTCGATTTATTGAGTGAACTTTCGTTGAAACAATTAAGAAGAGACACTTTTAGGACTCTGAACAATTGAAGAAAGAATGGAATTTTAGGAAAAGATTTGAGATGGATTGATATAAATACCGAAGACACAGTTGTTGCAAGATGTCATGGTTTGAGAAAGATTCATGAGGTATCCTTTGAGAATGGTTATTCTAACTATTAACACTTCCACGAACTTTGTAAAACAAAACTTTAATTTAATACTTAAAGACTCCACTGCTACTTTGAAATACAATATTAAAAATAGCTGGGAATTCCAAAAAAATGATATTCAAAAAGCTGTTCCTCATGAATATGTAATTATTTCCTTGGATGTTGTTGCAATGTTTCCAAGTATACCCATTGAATTAGTTAAACAGGCAATTTCTAATAGATGGGACAATATAAAAACACATACTTAAGTCAAAAAGATTTTATCAGAGGGATAGCTTTTATTATGAACTCAACTTATTTTAAATGCAATGGATCTTTTTATAGGCAAAATTTTGGTACTCTGATAGGTTCAGTCATTTCTCCGATTTTAGCAGAAATAGTTATAGAAGATTTGGAGGTCTTTGCTTTCAAGAAGCTAGATTTGGTTTTGCTCTTTTACTTTCAGTATGTTGATGACACCTTATTATGTGTTCCTCTAGCAAATTTTGTAGGCAATTATTGATGCTTTTAACAGTTTTCATCCAAAACTTCAATTTGCCCATGAAATAGGTAAAAATAGCAAAATCAGTTTTTTGAACATGGAAGTAATTGAAGGTCAGGATGGTTATATTATTACCGATTGGTATAGAAAAAGTACATATACAGGTAGCATTTTGAATTTGTTTTTGACTCATCCATTTCAAAACAAAATTGCAGAAATCAAAAACTTAGTTGAAAGAGCTCTAGGTTTGTCCCACATTTCATTTCACGAAGAGAATTTGAATGTTGTTTGGAACATCCTTTTTCTCAATGATTACCCTCAGAAGTTAATTGAGCAACATCACAATCAAAATTCAACAAATCAAAAGCAAACAAAGTAACATTTTATCTACAGATAATCAGAAGGAATTGAGAGAATATAGCTCTTTAAGGACCATTTGAAATTGATTCAATAATAACCCTTTGTAAAGATCCTTTAGATAAATTTGAAAAAGGTGGTGTTGTTTGAAGATCACTTGCAAGATCTGTAAGATGACTTACGCGGGACATACTCGCAGACTCCTTAATACTAGGATGGAGGAACACAAAAGTGATGTTCGTTTGGGACGTTGTTATAGAAGTGTTTTTGCTAGACATGTAAGAGGGTTTGTTGATGTTGACCATGATTTTGACAGGGTTAACATTGAAATTTTACATAGTGAAAGTAATGAGAGAAAGAGAGAATTCATGGAAATGCTCTGTATTAAAAAACAATATAAGTTGTCTATTAATTTGAAAAATGATTTTCATAAATTAAACGAAAGTTATTGTAATATGATTGATTACATTTAGCCATAGGTTTTCATGAATCTTGACGTTCTCTTATTTCTTGTTTGTCTATAACGGATTTGCCTTTTGACCCACACGTAGATCTCAGGTATCGAGGAGATAGCGTCGTGGTTTTGTCGCTGTTCCCACCTGTTCTAATCTTCCTTAACTTGATAAGGGTGTAGTATGAGCACCGAAACGTTGGTAAACATTATAAATGTTTTCGCATTGTGATTTTACAATAATAAAAATAAAAAAGACGAAAGAAATAAAAAAAAGAAGGAAGGGGATTTGATTGGTTGCCTTCTCATTTTTCTTTACTCTTTTTTTATTTTTAGACAAGGAAACACATTTTTTTGTCTTGAGGAATTGCAATAGAAGCATTTTGTGGTGGTTGTCCAAATTTGATTGTTGAATTCTTGTTTTATTTTCAGGAATTCTATAAATTCAACATTTGAATTTTCATTTTTCAAGAAAATTCAAGAAGATTTCATTTCGTGCGTTGTTTGGCATTAGGATAAATTGTATGTATATTTGAGTACTACGAATAGCCGCGCATAGAATTTATAAATCTTAAAAAAAGTGGATTCAAAAATTTTGAAGATGCTCTCACTTTTCGAATTTCTGTCCAAGATGGCTGGCTGATGAACTTGACATTCTGTTTATGACACTCAAAGAGAATACCAAAGGCCAATCCATCGGTCAATTCTTACGAAAGTTATCGTACTAACAGACTAAAAATCTACAGACAGACACATTTGCGAAGACATGTTTTTCTAGTTCAGAAGGTCACGAAACGTGGAAATTTGAGTAAAACAGAGGGAAGGGGAGGTTAAATTTTACAAAAATCTAATACCTTCTCTGTTGAGAATGTAAAAATTTCTGGAACTCATACTTGTAATTAACGTGTGTGACATAAAGTAGGAACCCTCAGTGTTCTAGAATCGCAATGAGTACTCCGTCACGTAATAATTTCTACTCCTCTACGTAGGATGCTACGTGTTGCTATCTTACTGCTTTGAGGATATATCTTATCGTATACGAAGCACTTTGTGAGATATGCGCTTACCTCTACAATGCTTGTACAATGCTCGAAAAGGAAACAAAAAATCTCAAGGATACTAAATGTTACAAGATGTTCTCTAAATAAAATTTTCTCCGGCACTTCGCAGTTATGAGTCAAAAAGAATATTAAAACAAAGTAACGAGCTTTTATATGACACATGCATGATATGGGCCGGTTCTTATGCCTGTGGAACAAATCTAAAATTTCCCTTTTCAGGTCATAGGCATGTAATGGCCATTACATATATGAGTTGATATGTAATGACCATTATATATCTATGACCTCATAGTTTTTAGCGCTATAGTAATTGTGAATTCTCTTTTGTTAAAGCTCTTTCGGCCTTAACGAACACATTCTCATCACGTGTCTCGTAAGAAAGAATGGTTAAAAGCAAATTTTCAGATCTAAGTTGAAAACAATTTTGTTATTAAACATTTTATTGCACCTTGTGCCTTTTTGGCAAAAAATTGAATTTGTTTATTTGTAATGCCATTTTTTACGAATAAAATAACAACTACGCATCTTATCAAAAAGTTATTAAGGAAAAACTTGTAGCTCTTTTCCTGGTGAAGAACTTTTGTGCATTCATTTTTTTACGTATTTTGTATGGTTCGACCGAAAAATGGAATTTTGGTTGATTTGTCATTATTTTTTGTGCAATTTTTTTTTGTTTTTTCAGATTTTGAAAACGCTATAACTCTGATAATTTTATGTTCATCGTAAAAAGTCGTGCGAATAAATTGTTTGAATTTCCCAGTACTAAAAGGTTACTTTTTCCACTACCTTAATTTTATAATTAAAAAATCAAAATAACTAAAATAATAATTTATCAGAACTTAATTTAAAAGGAAACAGGCATCAGTTGAAGGAGGATTTTTCAGTAACATTTTCAAGCCAAATAATTGTATTTTCAATATAAAAATAATAATTTTTTTTACCGGAAGAAATTAATTTTCAAGCCAAAAGGACTCATTTTCAACAAAAAAGTTACTTTCGAACCAAATTTGAATTTTTTACAAAAATAGTTAATTTTTTTTCAATACATGAATTTTTAACCAAATTGTTGAACTCTACCATTTTCAAACATGAATGAGGATTTTTCAAAAAATAGTGCCACTTTCAACAAAGTAGTTGAATTTTCGACCAGAAAAGATGATTTTCCAACAAAATAGTTGAATTCTCCATTAAAACAGATTACTTATTAAATGAATAGTTGCACTTTCGAACCAAAATTTTATTTTTCGACCGAAAAGGACGAATTTTGAACTAAATACATACATTTTTTACCAAATAGCTGAATTTTCAACCAAGAAAATTAAATTAATAAAATAGTACATTTTTTTTTAATAATTTTTTTATAAATAAAAATTAAAGTTAAATTTTCGACAACAACAAAGAAAATATTCATACGGAATGAGACTAATTTTTCAAGGGAAAAGACGAATTTTTAACAAAAGAGTTGATTTTCGATAAAATAGTTAGATTTTCTACTAACTGAATAAATTTGCAATCTGCATAGAGAAATTTTCTATAAAAAAGTTGATTGGAGTTTTTACCAGATTGGCGAATTTTCAAGCTTGAGAGAGAAATTTTTGACAAAACGATTAAATCTCAAATCCGAAATTATGAATTTTTATCAAAAAAGTTAATTTTCGACTGAATAGTTGGATTTTCTAACAAATTAGTAAATTTTTTCACTAAATAGAGGACCTTTTTCCAAAACATTTGAATCTTCAACCCGAGAATATGAATTTAGAAAAAATTTTCAAGCCGCAATGACGAAAATATTCTGTGAAACAGTTGAAATTTTAACCTAAATATATAAATTTCTATCTGAAAAGTTCGTTTTCAACCAAATAAATGAATTTTCAGCAAAGTTGAACTTTCAAACGAAACAAAATTACAAGAAAAAGAAAAAAAACATTTTTTTACCAAATATATGAATGTTGAATAAAATAGTTGAATCCTCAACCAAAAAAGATTAATTTTTTGCCAAACTGTTGCATTTTCAACCAAGAAAGATTGAATTTCTACCGAAAGAGATAAAATTTTAAACAAATTTTCAACAAAAGAGTTGAATTTTTAACATCAAAATATTTAATTTTTAACAAAAAAGTTCATTTTTAACTTAATAGTGAAACTTTCATCAAAATACCTCAATCGTTGACCAAAAAATTCAAATTTTCAACCAAGCAAGATTTTGCAGTCAAGAAACAAAAGATATTGCGACTAAATTGTTGAATTTTCCAACCAAAAAGAAGAATTTTTGACAAACCAGTTTGATTTTTAACAAGGAAATATCATTTTTCAACAATAAAGTTCAGATGCAAATAAATAGTTGAATTTTATACTAAAATGTTGCAGTAGGAAGCGAAAAAGACAATTCAATTTCTACAAAAACTTATGAATTTCGAAACGAAAGAGACGAATTTTCAACAAAAGTTTTGGATCTTAAACATGAAAATATGAATTTATAACAAAAAAGTTAATTTTTGACTCAATAGTTTTCAACTAAGCAAGATTTTTCAGTCAAGAAACAAAAGATATTGCAACTAAATTGTTGAATATTCAAACCAAAGAGACAAATTTGTTCACAAACCTATTGGATTTTCCA
The DNA here is from genome assembly GCA_011634705.1 of Andricus grossulariae. Classification (NCBI taxonomy): domain Eukaryota; kingdom Metazoa; phylum Arthropoda; class Insecta; order Hymenoptera; family Cynipidae; genus Andricus; species Andricus grossulariae. The sequence goes on from JAABKJ010007748.1 coordinate 6,191, forward strand.
CCGGAAAATATGATTTTTGAGCCAAAAAGTTCATTTTTACCGAAATAGTTAAGTTTTCTACCAAACTGTTAAAATTTCAAACAAAAATATGAATTTTCTGCGAAAAATTATCCCCGGTATAATTTTCAGGGTATTTTTGCAGGATTTAAGTAGACACCCTGCCTAAAATCACTGGAAATATCTCATAATTTTTTACAAATAAAAATGTTCTTCTGTAAATTTGCTAATCTAAAAGTGGAGAAATATGCTATATTGAGATGATCAACAAAAGGTTCTACACGGGCTTCATAATATGCATGCGCATAAAAATAAACTTACGTTTCCTCTCGAGTCTCGCTGATTTTATTACATGAAACGTGAACCGTAAAACGACTCCTGGGAATAAATGAAAATATTCACATCAGATGTATTTAAAAAGTGTGTATAAAAGGGCTGTTATCTATTTCTTCAGGGAACCATTTGATGCTAAAACGCAGTTGATCGTAAAAGTGAGTAGACACTAAAAAATAATAAACTGAGTATATCACCCTAGATCTAGATGACATGTTTAAAATATAAATGAAGCCCATCAGGATAAGGCGCCACCATAAATTAACTAACTAGTGTTAGATGAGTTACTTCTTCTTTTGAGTTACCGAAAACGGTACTCTTTTCAGTTCCTTAATTTTATAATATAAAAATCAAAATCACTGAAATGATAACTCATAACTTATTTTTAATTATTATTTTAATACATATTCATTAATGACTGATAATATATATATATTCAATCAATATTTTTTAATTTAAAAAGAAACAGGAATAAGTTATTGTAGGATTTTTTAGTCACATTTTGAACCTTACAGTTGTATTTTTAACCGAAAAATATGCAACGTTTTCACCGGAAGAAATTACTTTTCAAGCTACAAGAACTAATTTTGAACAAAAAAGTTAATTTTCAACCAAACAGTGGAAATTTGTACCATTTTCAAAGCAAAAAGACGGATTTTCAACAAAAAAAGTTAAATTCCCAACTAAAAGTTAATCTTCAACCAACTTCGGACTTTCTACAAAAATATATAAAATTTTAATACAATAAATGTATTGTCAACCAAGTGGTTACATTATAATACCGAAAATAATAATTTTCAATCAAATAATTGACCTTTTTACCATTTTCGAACGTAAAAGACGAATTTTCCACACAAAAAGTTAAGTCTTCAACAAAAAGTTAATTTTCAACCAAGTTTTGACTTTCTACAAAAATATATAACATTTTAACAAAAAAACATGTATTTTCAACCAAGTGGTTGAATTTTTATACCAAAAATATTAATTCTAAATCAAATAGTTGAATTATTTACCATTTTTAAACCAAAAAGACGAATTCGAAACTAAAGTGTCTAATTTCCGTCAAAAATGTTAATTTTCAACCAAATAGTTAAATTTATTAACATTTTCAAACCAAAAAGACGATTTTTCAACAAAAAGCGTTAAATTGCCAAATAAAAGTTAATTTTCAACCAACTTCGGATTTCCTACAAAAATATATAAAATTTTAATAAAATACATGTATTTTTAACCAAATGGTTGAATATTTATACCAAAAATATCAATTTTAAATCAAATAGTTGAACTATCTACCATTTTTAAACCAAAAAGACGAATTTTCAACTAAAGAGTCAAATTTCCGAAAAAAAAGTTAATTTTCAACCAAATAGTTAAATTCATTACCATTTTCGAACCAAAAAGACGATTTTTCAACAAAAAACGTTAAATTTCCAACTAAAAGTTAATTTTCAACCAAATTTAGATTTTCTACAAAAATATGTAAAATTTTAATAACATACATGTATCTTCAACCAAGTGATTGCATATTAATATATTAAAATATTAATTTTCAACCAAATAGTTGACCTTTTCTCCATTTTCAATCCAAAAAGACAAATTTTCAACAAAAAAAGTTAAATTTTCAACAAATAGTTGATTGTCAACCAAATTTTGACTTTCCATAAAAATATATAAAATTTTAACACAATACTTGTATCCTCAACTAAATATTTAAATATTTATACTAAAAATATTAATTTTAAATCAAATAGTTGAACTTTATACCATTTTTAAACCAAAAAGACGAATTTTCAACTAAAGAGTCAAATTTCCGACAAAAAAGTTAATTTTCAACCAAATAGTTAAATTTATTACCATTTTCGAACCAAAAAGACGGGTTTTCAATAAAAAAGTTAAATTTCCGACAAAAAAGTTAATTTTCAAATCAATAGTTAAATTTCAGATTAAAAAATGCAGATACATGAAATTAACATTGTCCTATTCAAGCCTTGAAAATTAAACGATTTTTAGTAAGTCCTCTAAATTCAAGAACTTAAAATGGGACTTTCAAATTAAAGGTCGAACCAGCGACAACTGAAATTTAGTGATTGTTAATTCTTTTTTGTTAAAGCTCTTTTGGCTTTAACGAACACATTCTCATCACGTTTCTCGTGAGAAAAAAGGTTGAAAGAAAATTTTCAGATCTAATTTGAACACAATTTTGTTATTAAACATTGTATTGTGCCTGGTGTCTTTTAGTCCAAAAATTTAATTTGTTTATTTTTAATGACATTTTTTACGATTGAAACAAAAACTACGCGTCTTATCAAAAAGTGATTCCAAACAAATTTGTAGCTCTTCGACCGGAAAATGGAATTTTTGTTGATTTTGGATTATTTTTTGTGCAATCAAAATTTGAATTTTGGATTTTTCAAGAACATACAAAATGTTATCATGACAATCTTGTACGGCTTTTGAAAAGCAAAGATTTTCTTTTCTATAATTTTTTTTTATATCGTGCGTTGTTTCACTTAAAATCTTCATTTTCATTTTCGTTTTTTTTTTTTTTTTTTTTTTTGAAAACGCTATATCTCTGATGATTTTATATTCATTGTAAAAATTCGTAAGGATAAATTGTTCAAATTTCGCATTACTACGGATAGCCGTACAGAAAATTTTTAAATCTTGAAAAAAAATTACGAATTATTCAAAAATTGAATAATATGTATTTATAGCCTCTAAAATTAAGCATTTAACAGATTGGAAATAAATTTAGAAAAATATATATATGTCTAAAATAGGTAGGTTTAACTGTAAATATTTCCAGTTACATATCTTTAAAATTCAAATTTCAATGTAGAATTCGCAAAACTGAAATACAGTTTCAAATTGGCGACACAATATAAAAATAAAAAATTTTTGAATAAAATATTTAAAATTAATAATTTAATACTTGTTCATATTTGAAATTTAATTATTTTACAATACAGCAACTTAAGAATGAAATCCCGCGCAATTGAAAAATTCAAAAAAGGATAAAAAAACTTAATATTTTTCAAGTAGTTTTTTAATTTTCCAAACCCTTTCCACATTAATCTGCGTATGCATTAAAAAAATTTGTTGTCTGGAAAATAAAATCATGCAAAAACTAGGCATTTAAAACTGAATGATATAAAATTTGATTATGTTCAAAATTTGACATTTCATAGTATTATCCATTTCTGTGGAATCTCATGTAATCCCTTGCAATCCCATACAAATCCCATGCAATTTTTACAATCCCTTGCAATCCCCCCTTACGGAAAAATATTATGGGTAATTCGGTACAGGTATATAATGATTTTTCTATAATGAATTTCTTATCATTTTTGCGATTCTACAAAGATCGTTATCGAAAATCATGTTACGAAAGTCAGTTTTGAAATAAATAATGTTAAAATATTGAAAAAATTTACTCAAAAAACACAGAAACTACTATTTTAAATATTTAAGGGTATTTTGAAAGAGTGCAAAGAATTTCCGTTTAATTTTAATAATTTGAAGGTTTTTCAAAGAATTTTGAATATTTTAGGGTAGTTTAAAAACCCTAAAGAATTCTAAGGGGTTTAAAAATTTTTTACGGAATTTGAAGAGATCTCAAAGGATTCAAAATATCGTAGTGTATTTTTACTTTATGTTATTAATTCAAAGTGATTTCGAAGGATCCTATGGTACTCTTAAAACTTTCAAGGAACCATAAAGAGCTTGACCAAGTTTGAAAGGATTTTTTAAGATTGTAAAGGATTTAAAATATTTTAGGAAAAGTTGAAAAATTACAATGCATTTGCAAAAGATTTAAAAGTTTTTAAGTTATGTCCAAGGATTTGAATGATTTTCATGAATTGAAAAAAAATGTTCATGAGGTTGTAAAGAATTTCGAAAGATATGGAACGATGTTACATTAACTATAAGGTCTTAAGATATTTTGAAAGCTTCCAAGGGATTTTATCAGATGTCTGAGGATTTTCGAAAATTCATTAATATTTATTTTAAATTCAACTTGAATTCCTATTAATTTATTCCGAATTCTTTCAAGTTTTCTTGAATTCTTTGGCTTTTCCTCGAATTTTTCTAATTTACTTAAATTCTCCTAAATTTCTCAGGCAATTTATCAAATTCTTTTCAAAAACTTCAATTTGTTTTATTATTATTTGAATTTACTGAATCAATTGATTTCTTTATATTTTTTTTAATAGATTTTCATTCACTTGAATTTTTATTAATTTTTCATCATAATCTATTTACTTTATGGGTGACACATTAGTCCATTTATGTCATTTTTGCAGCCTGAATAGGTCACTTTTTTCAAGTAAATTGATTTGCGGAATTCCTGAGAATAATAAGTTGAATATTTATAAATTTGAATTCGAAATTCTTTGATACCATTCATACATGATTCTATATTTAAAATGTTACAAGATTAGTATTTTCTTCTCCAAATATTAATGGTCAGGGAAAACGAAAAGTCAGACAGGGAAAAATTGTGGAAAAGTCAGGAAATGTTGACGAACGTTTTTTCATTGATAGCGACAATAAAAGTATCGAGAGAAAATTTTTGACGTACCAACTACTTTTTTATTTTAGTATCATATCATATGTGTATCAATTTATACTCATTTTCCTAGAAAATTACTTATTAACTCAAAGAAAATAATTAATAATACAACAACAGACTTTATTTTATAACTTACATTATTTTTTTGTTTAGACATTTGAATATAATAAACCCATATTTATACTATCTACAACCTACCGCCTGCAGCCGGATTTTCATTAGAAGCGCTCGAATTTGCTAGTACGTTTGGCCAAGGGTGAGGAAAACTGCAGAAAACCTTTCCCGAGCGAAGTCGGCTTCCGAAAATTACTTCTCGTGCCCTTATTTAAATAATTTCACTTTATTATATGCCACCATAATTTGACGCTTATTTAACGGCTGTACAGGTCTGACATTCGACACGTCTCCATGTACCAAACTTACTTTCCTGAATGCTTTTAGCTGGAAGAAAAAATGTGAATATAAAGTAATATTAGTAAATAAAATATTTAACTAATTATTATGTATATATATATATATATATATA
>JAABKJ010007749.1:0-11619 GCA_011634705.1 Andricus grossulariae
AGATTTATTAGTAAAGAAAGTAAATTTAGAAAAAAAATTGAATTTTAAGGCTCAAATGATGGATTTTCTACAAAACAGTTGAATTTTCAATGGAAAAATTAATAAACAACCAAATAGGTGAATTTTCTTCCAAAATAGTTGAATTTTCAACCAAAAAAGAAACAAATTTTCAAGAAAAATCTGGAATTTTTAACCAAGAAGATTTATTAGTGAAGAAAGAAAATTTAAACAAAAATATTTGAATTTGCCAAAAAACAGTTGAATTTTCAAATATTTGAATTTTCCGAAAGAAATAATTGAATTTTCAATCCTTGAAGACAAATTTTCAACAAAATATTTAAATCCTCAACCGATAAATACAAATTTTCAACCATATAGTTGAAATTTTAACTAGAAAGATTTTAGAACGATTTTCTAGCCAAGAAAGTGAAAAATTGCAACAAAATCGCTGAATTTTCAAGCCAACTAAAAGAATTTTTCACAAAATAGTTAAATTTTCAACCAAGTAAATTTTTAACCAAGTAGTTGAATTTTAAAATGAAAAATAAAAATCATCAACTTAAAATGGAATAGTTAAATTTTCAGTTAAAAAAATTAATTTTCAACAAAATAGTTCAACTGTCGAGCAAGTAGTTGAATTTTTGATAAAAAAGATGACTTTTTGATAAAATAGGTACATTTTCAATAAAATAATTAAATTTTCATCCAAATAGTTGTATTTTTAATCAAACGAGATCAATTCTGAACCAAAAATATAATGATAGACTTTTATTACAAAATAAAAAATAAAAAAAACTTCTAATCAATTCAGTTCAATTGAACAAGAAAAAATTAGGAAAATTTTCTTTTTCTTTCCTGAAAACAGGGGAAAAAATAAAATTAAAAAAAAAATGGGAAAAGAGTTCATGAACGGCCCTTAATTTGCTGAGTGAATCTGCCTTCTAAGTTAATCTTTAAATCATATCAATGTTTCTGGATAAAAAAAATGTCTAAAGAATAAATTAATGATCCCTTTCATTCAGAAAAAAAAAAAGAAAAAAAATGATGTTTGAGGGCGTAGGATGTTCATGATGCAGAATATTACAGCGATGCTTGTGCAATTGGCTGGCCAGAAGTCTAGCAAACGAAGATTAAGAGAAAGCCCACTAATGAGCATGCTTATAAATATTTATGTTCGTCTAACATGCATTACGTCTGTTCTATACACTCTTTGAACAGCTACCTGATAAAAAATTACTTTTTTTTTAAATGTTTTTATGATCGTAATAAAAAAACATATAAGTGTAAAACATAACTGTACTTTTAATGCAACATTGTGGAATTTTCGAGCGATTTCATCCAATTCTTTGGTTAAAAATTAATTTTTTTAACTGTCAATTCAACTATTTCATTTTTGGGTAACAATTTATCTTTTTTAGTTAAAAATTGAACTATTTGGTTCAAAAGTTATTATTTTAGTTCGAAATTCATGTACTTGGTTGAAAACTCACGTATTTTGTTGAAATTTTTTTTTTGTAGAAAATTTAATCTTATTGGTGAATAGTTGAACCACTTTATTAAAAAAAATTTCTTTTTTTGAATATTCATCTCTATGGTTCAAAATTTAATGATTTTCTTTCAAATTGATTTTTTCGTTTCAGGTAATAATAAATTTTTTAAATTTATTGCTTTTAATTAAAAACTCAGCTATTTGGTTTAAAATTTATGTTTTTTAGTAAAAAATTCATGTATTTTGTTGACAATTTATTTATTTTTTAGAAAATTAATCTTGTCGGTTGAAAATTAATTCACTTTGGTTGAGGATTCAACTAGTTGGTTGAAAATTTGTCTTATATGGTTTAGTTAGTTAGTTGAACCACTTTATTAAAAATTCTTTCTTTTTTCGAATATTCATCTCTATGGTTAAAAATTTAATTATTTTGTTTCAAATTGATTTTTTCGTTTTAGTTGATGATAATCTTTTCAAATTAATTGTTTTTAATTTAAAACTCAGCTGTTTTGATCAAAATTCATATTTTTTAGTATAAAATTCATGTATTTGTTGACAATTTATCTTTTTTCTTTTAGAAAATTAATCTTGTTGGTTCAAAATTAATTCACTTTGGTTGAGGATTCAATTATTTGGTTGAAAATTTGTCTTATACGGTTTAATGCAACTATTTTTGATTTAAAATAAAAATCCTTGTTTTTTTTTTAATATTACGTGTTTTGTAAATAATTCTATTTTTTTTTTTGAAAAATCAAATGCTTGGTTTAAAGTTAAACTACTTTGTTAAAAAATATTTTTTTTCTCATTGAAGATCGATCATTTCAGTTGAAAATTCAACTATTTAGTCGTAAATGATCTTTTTTGTTGAACATTCATATTTTTGGTAATTTATCCTTTATAATTTGAAAATTCAACTTTTTGTTCAAAAAATCATACATTTTGTTGAAAATTATTCATTTTTGGTTTAGTTCAACAGGTTGAAAATTGGTTTGTTTGTTTGTTTAAAATTAGTTTTTAAGCTGAAAATTTCACGATTCCATTTTTGGTTGAGGATTCAACTATTTTATTAAAAATTTATCTTTTTCAGTTGAATTGAACTTGTTAAAAATTGTTATTTTTTTTTGTTTAAAATTAGTTTTTTAAACTGAAAATTAAATCGTTACATTTTTGGTTGTAAATTTAGCTATTTTAGTGAAAAATTAAACTAGTTTGTTGAAAATTCATCTTTCGTCATTGAAAAAGTCAACTGTTTTCTAAAAGATTCGACTTTTTAGTTTAAAAACTTAATTATTTTGTTAAAAAATTCGTCTATGTGAAAAGAAAATTAATCTTGTTTGTTAAAAATTAGCTTTTGTAACTGCACATTTAAATATTTCATTTGTTGTTGAAATTAAAAAAAAAATTTCAATTGAAATATTTTCTGTAAAGCTAAATTATTTTGTTGAAAATCCAGTTGTTTATTTTAGTTGAAAATTGTTGAAAATTTTTTTTTTTTAATTAATTCTCCTTACTGAAAATGGAACACTTCCATTTTTTGTTGAAAATTAATATTTTAAATTGAAAATTGATTTTTTCTTGTTGAAAACTTTTTTTTTGGTCAAGGATTCAACTATTGAGTTCAAAAGTATTTTTTGGTAAATTCAACCGTTTTTGATCAAAAATAAAAATCTTTTTTTGTTGAAATATGAACTTTTTTGAGAATTCATTTTTTTTAAATAAACTACTTGGTTTAAAGTTAAACTACTTTGTAAAAAAATCATTTTTCTTGATAAAGGTTTTATCATTTTAGTTAAAAATTCAACTATTTGATCGCGAATTACCTTTTTTCTCAAAAATTCATATTTTGCTAGTTTTTCTTCATGTTTGAATTATTACCTGTATTATATAACAAAATGGACGAAATGTAACAAATATTTTTTTTACTACAGAGAAAAATCCAAGAAAAATGTTTCACACGGCCCTGAGTCATTACGTTTGGATTCCCCCGATTTAGGGCCAAGGCCATTTGCAAACAACCCCTCGCACTGGACTTAAACCGAGGGTTTGATAAAAAATTTGTATTTTTTGCTTGAAAATTCAACTCTATGCATGAACTGAAGATTCCTAAAGGTAAGTTGAAGAGGAATCTGAGTATTGGTATTCCAGTCGTTCAATTTGAGGATATCTTCTGTTTCTCACACATAAACTACCGCGAGGATTCATTGCCGAGATTTTCGCGATTCTCATTGTTAGTCGGAACCGTATGTACGGCACTCGCGATCCGAATGCATAATTTGCCATAACGGGTTGAACCGGGATCATAGAAAGAGATTCCAGCCAAGAGGTAAAATACGAATCACAAAAACGGAATACGGCTGTAATTTTCTATGAAGATCGATATACAGAAACGGAAAACAACATTCCTTTTTGCTTCCTCATAGGGAAAGCTTTGTAAAGGTAACATTTGAAGAAAAAAATTTAATTCGTTTGATTAAACGTTTCTCAATTTAAAAATACCTAATACAATGTTCTAAGCAACTGTCCGGATGTTTATGTGTGTGTGGATGTGTGTGTTCATGTGTGTGCTTATTTTCACCACTAATATCTTGAAACTGACCGAAGGATTTCTAAAAATATTCATTACATTTTTTTAGTACTTGATAATATTTTAAAAATCGGTTTTGTATAGTAAAACTATAATTGATTGACCTATAGCATTGACACATTTTATTGAAGAGTAAGGAAGCTATGGTGATGCATAATATTTGAAAATACGGTTTCTTATAGTAAAGCTTTTTTCATTAACATAAGTCAAAGTTGATGCGAAAATATAAAAGATTCCCTGGTTAGAGACGAATCAATTGACCTGTAATATTAATACATTTTATTGAAGAGTAGGGAAGTTATGGTAATTTATATATTTTCAAAATCCATTTTTATAGTAAAAAGTTTCTCATTCTCATAATTTAAAGTTGATATAAAAACATAAAAGATTCCTTGGTTTGAAACGAATCGATTGACCTGTAATATTAATACATTTTATTAAAGAGTAGGGAAAGTATGGTAATTTATATATTTTCAAAATCGATTTTTATAGAAAAAATTTTCTCATCCTCATAATTTGAAGTTGATACGAAAACGTAAAAGATTCCTTGGTTGAAGACTAATCGATTGACCTAAATATTGATACATTTTATCAAAGAATAAGGAAGTTATCGTCACTTATGTTATATTTACAATCGATTTTTATAGTAAAAATGTTCTCATTCTCATAATTTGAAGTTGATATAAAAACATAAAAGATTCCTTGGTTGAAGACGAATCGATTGACCTATAATATTGATACATTTTATCAAAGAATAAGGAAGTTATCGTCATTTATATTATACTTACAATTGATTTTTATAGTCAAAATTTTCTTATTCTCATAATTTAAAGTTGGTATAAGAACATAAAAGATTCATTGGTGTAAGAAGAATCGATTGAACTATAATATTGATAATTTTTATTGCAGAATAAGAAAGGTATAGTAATGCATAATACTTGAAAATACGGTTTTTCATAGTAAAACTTTTTTCACCAACATAATTCAAAATTAATGCAAGGACGGAAAAGATTCCTTGGTTCGAGACGAATCAATTGACCTAGAATATTAATACATTTTATTGAAGAGTAAGGAAGTTATTGTAATTTATATATTTTGAAAATCGGTTTTATAGTAAAAATTTACTCATTCTCATAATTTAAAGTTACTGCGAGCATAGAAAAGTTGTTTCGATTCGAGAAGAATCGATTGACCTATGATATTGATACATTTTATTGAAGAGTAAGGAAGTTATCGTCATTTATATTATATTTACAATCGATTTTTATAGTAAAAATGTTCTCACTCTCATTATTTAAATTTGACAAAAAAACATAAAAGATTCATTGGTTCGAGAAGAATCAATTGAACTATAATATTGATAATTTTTATTGCGGAGTAAGAAAGGTATAGTAATGCATAATATTTGAAAATACGGTTTTTTATAGTAAAAATCTTCTCATTCTCATAATTTAAAGTTGATACAAAAAGCATAAAAGATTCCTTCGTTGAAGACGAATCGATTGACCTATAATATTGATACATTTTATCAAAGAGTAAGGAAGTAATGGTACTTTATGTATTTTCAAAATTGATTTTTATAGTAAAATTTGTCTCATTTTTATCATTTGAAGTTGATACAAGAACATAAAAGATTCCTTGGTTCGACACGAATCGATTGACCTATAATATTGATGCATTTTATTGAAGAGTAAGAAAGCTACAGTAATGCATAATATTTTCAAAATCGATTTTTATAGTAAAAATTTCTCATTAACACAATTTAAAGTTGATGCAGCAATATAAAAGATTCCTTGTTTTGAAACGAATCAATTGACCTATAATATGAATACATTTTATTAAAGATTAGGGAAGATATGGCGATTTTTATATTTTCAAAATTGATTTTAATAGCAAAAATTTTCTTATTCTCATAATTTAAAGTTGATACAAGAACATAAAATATTCCTTGGTTCAAGACGAATCGATTGACCTATAATATTGATACAATTGATTAAAAAGTAAGAAAGCTATAGCAATGCATAATATTTTCAAACTCGATTTTTATAGTAAAACTTTTTTCATTAACATAATTCAATCTTGGTGCAGCATTATAGAAGATTCCTTGGTTTGAAATGAATCGATTGACCTATGATATTAATAAATTTTATTGAAGAATAGGGAAAATATGGTAATTTATATATTTTCAAATTTGATTTATATAGTAAAATTTTTCTCATTCTCATAATTTAAAGTTGATGCGACAATAGAAAAGTTCTGTTGATTTAAGACGAATCAATTGACCTACAATAATAATACATTTTATTAAGAAGTAGGAAAGTTATGGTAATTTATTTATTTTCAAAATTGATTTTTATAGTAAAAATTTTCTTATTCTTAGAATTCAAAGTATATGCGAGGTTAGAAAGGTCGTGTTGATTCAAGATGAATCGATTGACCTATTGATACAATTTATTGAAGATTAAGGAAGTTATGGTAATACGTATTTAAAAATATAGTTTTTTAAAATAAAACTTTTTTCTTTAACATAATTCAAAGTTGATGCAAGAATATAAAAGATTGCCTGGTTCGAGACGAATCGATTGACCTCTAATAATACTGCATTCTATCAAAGAGTGGGGAAGTTATGGTAATATATATTTTTTCAAATTCGATTTATATAGTAAAATTTTTCTCATCATTTTAACTTGATACAAGAAAATGCAAGATTTCTTGGTTCGAGGCGGACTGATTGACCTATTATATTAATATATTTTATTGAAGAGTAAGAAAGCTATAGTAATGCGTAATATTTAAAAATACAGTTTTTTTAGTAGTAAAACTTTGTTCTTTAACATCATTCAAAGTTGATGCAACAATATATAAAATATTTCTTGGTTTGAGGCGAATCAATTGACCTATAATATTAATGCATTTTATTAAAGAGCAGGGAAATTATGGTGATTTATATATTTTCAAAATTTATTTTCATAGTACAAATTTTCTCATTCTCTTAATTTAAAGTTGATACGAGAATAGAAAAGTCGTGTTGATTCGAAATGAATCGATTGACCTATTGATACATTTTATTGAAGAGTGAGGAAGTTATGGTAATACGTATTTAAAAATACCGTTTTTTATGGTAAAACTTTTTTCTTTAACATAATTGAAAGTTGATGCAAGAATATAAAAGATTCCCTGGTTCAAGACGAATCAATTGACCTATAATAATACTACATTTTATCAAAGAGTAGGGACGTTATGATAATATATATATATATATATTCAAATTCGATTTATAAAGTAAAATTTTTCTCATTCTCATAATTTAAAGTTGATGCGAGCATGGAAAAGTTGTGTTGATTCGATACGAATCGATTGACCTATTGATACATTTTATTGAAGAGTAAGAAAGTTATAGTAATGCGTAATATTTGAAAATACAGTTTTTTATAGTAAAACTTTGTTCTTTAACTTAATTCAAAGTTGATGCAACAATATATAAAAGATTCCTTAGTTTGAGGCGAATTGATTGACCTATAATATTAATGCATTTTATCAAAGAGTAAGGAAGTTACGGTAATTTATATATTTTCAAAATTTATTTTTATAGTAAAAATTTTCTCATTTTCATAATTTAAGGTTGATGCGAGAATAGAAAAGTTGTGTTGATTCGAGACAAATCGATTGACCTATTGATACATTTTATTCAAGAGTAAGAAAGTTATAGTGATACGTAATATTTGAAAATACGGTTTTTTATAGTAAAACTTTTTTCTTTAATATAATTCAAATTTGAGGCAAGAATATAAAAGATTGCCTGGTTCGAGACGAATCGATTGACCTATAATATTGATACATTTTATCAAAGAGTAGGTAAGTTATGGTAAGTTATGATTTATATAGCAAAATTTTTCTCATCATTTAAAGTTGATAAAAGAACATGCAAGATTTCTTGGTTCGAGACGGATTGATTGACCTATAATATTGATACATTTTATTGAAGAGTAAGAAAGCTATAGTAATGCGTAATATTTAAAAATACAGTTTTTTTATAGTAAAACTTTGTTCTTTAACATAATTCAAAGTGGATGCAACAATATATAAAAGATTCCTTGGTTTGAGGCGAATCAATTGACCTATAATATTAATGCATTTTATTAAAGAGTAGGGAAGTTATGGTGATTTATATACTTTCAAAATTGATTTTTATAGTAAAAATTTGCTCATTCTCATAATTTAAAGTTGATTCTAGAACATGAAAGATTTCTTGTTTCAAAACGAATCGATTGACCTGTTGATATATTTTATTGCAGAGTAAGAAAGCTATGGTAATACGTATTTAAAAATACAGTTTTTTATAGTAAAACTTTTTTCTTTATCATAATTCAAATTTGATGCAAGAATATAAAAGATTCCCTGGTTCGAGACAAATCGATTGACCTATAATAATACTATATTTTATCAAAGAGTAGGGAAGTTATGGTAATATATATATTTTCAAATTCAATTTATTTAGTAAAATTTTTCTCATTCTCATAATTTAAAGTTGATGCGACAATAAAAAAGTTCTGTTTATTCGAGACGAATCGATTGACCTATAATAATAATGCATTTTATTAAAGAGTGAGGAAGTTACGGTAATTTATATATTTTCAAAATTTATTTTCATAGTACAAATTTTCTCATTCTTATAATTTAAAATTGATGATAGAATAGAAAAGTTGTGTTAATTCCAGAAGAATCGATTGACCTATGATATTAATAAATTTTATTGAAGAGTAAGAAAGCAATAGTAATTCATGATATTTGAAAATACGGTTTTTTATATTAAAACTTTTTTCATTAATATAATTCAAAATTGATGCAAGAACAGAAAAGATTCATTGGTTTGAGATTAATCAATTGACCTTTGATATTAATACACTTTATTGAAGAGTAAGAAGGTTATGGTACTTTATGTATTTTCAAAATCGATTTTTATGGTGAAAATTGTCTCATTCCCATAATTTAAAGTTGATGCGAGAATAGAAAAGTTGTGCTGATTCGAGACTAATCGATTGACCTATAATATTGATACATTTTATTGAAGAGTAAGGAGGCTATGGTAATACATTTTTGAAAATACAGTTTTTTATAGTAAAACTTTGTTCATTAATATAATTCAAAATTGATGCAAGGACGAAAAATATTTCCTGATTCGAGGCCAATCGATTGACCTATAATATTGATACACTTTATTGAAGAGTGAAGAAGTTATGCTCATTTATGATTTCTGTAAATAGATACTGTTCAAAATTCGTTTTTTGTGGCTGAAAATTAATTCTTTTAATTTAAAATCTCACGATTCCATTTTTATTTACAAATTCATTTTTCTGGTTGAAAATTGAACTAAATTGGTGAAAAATTTGTTAAAAATTCGTTCTTTTTGTTGAAAATTAATGTTTTAACTGAAAATTTAAGAATTTAATTTTTTATTGTAAATTTGACTTTCTTAGTTGAGAATGCAACTATTTGATTAAAAAATTGTCTTTTTTGTAAAAAAAATTAATATTCTTGGCTGAAAGTTCATCTTTTTGGTTGAAAATTGTTTGTTTTTTTTACGTTACCAATTAATTTTTCAAACTGAATATTTAATTGTTCCACTTTTTATTGCAAATTTGTATTTTTAGCGGAAAATTCAACTATTTGATTAAAAATTCATGTATTTTGTTTAAAATGTTCCTATTTTGGTACAAAGTTTATGTTGAAAAATCGCTTCTTTTTTGGTTGAAACTTAATTCGTAAATAAAAATTTAACGATTCCAGTTGAAGATTCATAATTTTAGTTAAAAATTCAACTATTTGGGTGAAAATTTGTGTATTTTTTTCAAAATTTGACTTTATTTGTGAAAATAAAGTTTAAAAGGATGAAATTTCTACTGCAAAAATAAATAATCAACTAAAAATTAAATAGCCAAATTTGCAGTTTAAAAAATTAATTTTCAACTAAAAAATATATTCATTTTTAAACAAATAGTTGAACTTTCATCATAAAAATAATCAATTTTAAACCAAAAATAGAAAAGTAAAGGTTCCAGTTAAAAAAATTAATTTCCAAACAAAAAATAATAATTTACAACAAAATAGTTTAATTTTCAACCAAAACAATTATTTCTTCAACCAAAAACCTAAATTTTTAATAAAAGAGTTCAATTTTCATCCAAGCAATTGTATTTTCAGAAAAAGATGAATTTTCATCCTAGAAGAATTTTCTACAAAAAAAGTCGGATTTGAACAAAATACATGAATTTTTAACCAAGCATATGAATTTTCAAGCAAAAAAATGAATTCTCAACGAAAAATTTAATAGTTGATATTTTAACTGTAACAGATTTTAATTTTTAAAAAATAGATGAAGTCAACCAAAAAAGAATTTTCAACAACAGAGTTGACTTTTCAATAATAAAATTTATTTTTCAACCAAATAGATCAATTTACAACTCAAAAAGATGAATTTTCGACAAAAAAGTAAAATTTTTAACCAAAAAGAATGATCTTTTGACAAAAGTGTTGAATTTTCAACATAATTAAATTTGTAACGAAAAAGAATAGAATATTTAAAATTTTAATTAAAGAAAAGGAAGTTCATTTTTTAGTAAAAAACATCAAATAGTTCAATTCTTGAAAACAAAATTAATTTTCGAGCAGGAAGATTAATTTTTTACCAAAGAGGTGAATTTTTATTTTATTTTATTTATATTTTATTTTATTATTTATTGATTCAAATTATTAAATTTTCAAAAAACAAATAAATTTTCAAAAATATAGATGAATTTTCAACTAAAATTATGATTCTTCTACTAGAATCATTGAATTTTTGGATAAAAATTAATTTTCAACCAAAAAGGCAAGTTTTTAATAAAATACATGAACTTTTAACCAAATAGTTAATTTTTTCAATATAAATATAAATTCACAATAAAAAATGGTACACTTACATTTTAAGTTCAAAAAATTAATTTTGAACTAAAAAAGTCTAATTTTTAACCAAATAGTTGAAATTAAAAAAAAAACAATTTAAATAATTTCAACAAAATCGTCAAATTTTCAATCAAAAAGGTAAATTTTCAACAAAATATATGAATTTTCAACCAAATAGTTAATTTTTCCAATGAAAATTATAAATTCACAATAAAAAATGGTACAGTTACATTTTCAGTTCAAACAATTAATTTTTATTAAAAAAAAGAAATTTTAAATAAAATAGTTCAGATTTTACCCAAGTAGTTCAATTTTCAATAAAAAATATAAATTCACAATAAGAAATGATACAGTTACATTTTCAGTACAAAAAATTAATTTTCGTTTAAAAAACTAATTTTACTCAAAATAGTTCAAGTTTTACCCAAATAGTTCAATGTTCGACAAAAAAATTAATTTCCGAGCAAAAAGATTTATTTTCTACCTAAATAACGAATTTTTTACAAAATACATTAATTTTTAATGAAATAATTAAATTTTCAATAAAACAATTAACTTCACAACCAAATAGATGAATTTTGAACTAAAATGATGAATCTTCTAC